>CM037853.1:55361730-55421237 GCA_021234595.1 Delia radicum
GCATGGCTGCTGCAGATGTCGTTGGTAGATCATCTTGAAGAGGGTCATCTTGATTTCTTTGATATATTTCAAACGTTCTAACTACTTCTTGCAAAGCCGTTTGCTAATTAAAAAAGGAAAATAATGAATATACTATATATGATAAATATAGATAACCTACATTATCAATTCATGGGAATTTCATTATCGTCTATTATTCTTCATCTGTAAGTTCATCGATTCTGTCTGGTGGCACAACACAAACGGTATCAATACCGTCATCTTCATCTTCAATCATTGCCATTATTTCTTCAATGGTCAAAGCTTTACGCGTCATATTTTTAATTATTAAACACAGGCTAAATTTTAGAAACCCAACGCAAATTTAACTCAACTTTAAAATCACTTGAAAAAAAACATGTAAACTAAGCAGTTTATAGCTGAAAATTAAATACAAAACACTACTTTTAATAAAAAAAAACACTTGTCACAAAAAAACATTATTGATGTTGAATAGCAGCCAATGTTCGCGCTTGCGAACAGCAATGTTTAGGTTGTCTACAACACTTTGTTGGATTTTTTTTTTCTCTATTTGATTTGATTTGGATTTCTTTTATTTGTTGCCGAAAAAACTGCATACTTACAATTTTTGTTTTTGTACAATAAATATATATGAAGAGTTAAATAAAAGCTCTCTAAAAAGGGGGTATAGCAAAATGACGAATAGCATAACAAAATTGTTGAAAAAAATTTATTTGTCGTTTAATTTTAATTT
Source organism: Delia radicum (assembly GCA_021234595.1). Taxonomy (NCBI): domain Eukaryota; kingdom Metazoa; phylum Arthropoda; class Insecta; order Diptera; family Anthomyiidae; genus Delia; species Delia radicum. The sequence goes on from CM037853.1 coordinate 55,362,485, forward strand.
AAGAATATATACAATATTTTTGTATCATAAATTTAATAATATCTGCTCAATAAGCATAAAAATTGACCGCTCAAAATGACGTAGTTTTTTTTGTTCGCAAGTGCAACAATGATGAAATGGGTTAAAAAGGAGTATCTATTTTTTTCAAAACAAATATTTTAATTTTAAATTTTTAAAATTAAAACCAAAAGTTTATTTTCAATGTTTTTTCATAAAGTATAATTTCATTCATTCTTTGTTAAATATTGCAACGGATTTTTGTTTAATTTATTAATTAAAAATGACTTCCGCGGCTAATTTAATGCTGACTTTATATACTGAAAGGTCCTTCTTTACAAGTTTCATTCGTGTCACCGAAAATTAGTAATTTAGGCAAATCCTATAATCCCCTTCCATATTGGTCTCCTAAAGATTTTCGTTGATGCCAAATGAAACATGTAAGGACTTGTCAGTAGAACAAAGTCTGCATTAAATTAGTGGATAACAACATTTTTAAATAATAAATAAACTTGTACGGTTTTATATTTGACAAAAAAAATGATCTTAAACTTGAATAATCTTGCTCATATCATAATTTTTTTTTGAAACTTTCGGAAAAAGTTTTACCGGGTCGCTACCCGATTTTGCAAAAAGAATATATTTTCATAAAAATGGTTTATTTTTGGGGTAAAGCGTTGTGACCGTCTTAAAAATGGCAATCGTAATGTATTTTATTATAATTTATTAGAGAAGATTTTTATTTTTTAAAAATTCCAAAATAAATAAAATTAATTTGGTTTTTTTGTATTAGATTAACCCCAAATACTCAAGAAAAAATATATAGTTTGTTTAAGAATAGAAATATAAACACACCATAAACATTTCTAAAATTTCGTTATTTGCAAAACTCCAATAAAAAATACAGATTGCAAACATTGAAATAATGTTGGGGGGCTTCTCTTTAAAAACATCATGAGCATTTAAAACAAATAATACTGAAGGATGCCTAAATTTACATAGCGGACTGATTTATCTTTGGCGGATTTAAAAGAAAAGTCAGTATTTTAGCTAAAAGAATATTTTAGAAACCCGGTTAAAAATATGTTATATCTAGTCATATATAATATGATTAAGTCATATATGACTTTGAAAAAATGTCACACTACGGCTAATATCATTATATACAAATACATCTGATCTTTTTTATTAACGGAATTTTTAATATGGTACCTGATATTATTATCCATATGTCACCAAATCTTTCTTCAACTACATAAGCCGTTTAATAATAATCAAAACATATGTATGTATGATCGGTATGATTATATATGGTTCCGTGCTAAGTCTTATTAAGCCTATGTGTGATGCCGTACTGAAAATATGTCCCTTATAGCATTATATATAATCCTTTATAATGTTTTGGTAAAGATCAATATCAATATTAGGTAAAGACTTTATTACATATGGCTTCACATATAACCATATTAATTTTATAATGAAACCATTCGCAAGAGATTTATTTTATACAATTTCAAATAAAAAAGTTGTACTTTTATAACACAATGCTGCTTAATTACACGGGTGCATACAGTGAAAAAAAAAATTTGGAAAAAGACCTAGCGTGGGTTATAGGGCTTGTTGAGTACATTACAAAACTGTGTCAAAAAATTTCAGAAACACCCTCAAATTCAGAAGTTATTCTAAAAAACCGTTTTCATTGATGTTCGTCAACTTATCGACCTGTAACTCAGTCAGTTTTTTTCCGATTTAAATTTTTTTTAACGGGTTTCGAAGAAAACTGATTACGCTTTTAAATTACGTGCATTTTTTGATACATTTGTAAGTTATAAGTATTGTTTTTGTTAAGAATATTTACAAAAAAAAACGAAATATTATAGACTTTTTGATTTTAGTAGCTTTTCATTGCTTATTTTAATATGTAAGCTTATAAAAATGAATACCAACGTATAAAGAAATTTAGTTCTTAACAAAACATGGTTTTTCATTTTTCAAATCGGATGCAAATTGTAAAAAGTTATTCAACTTTTCATTAAAACCTGTTTTTAAACTATGCATGTTAACTTAGGTTAAGCTATTTGTACAGTTTTTAATTTACGTTTGTAAGTCAAGTGGTTTACCAAAGAAAAGTCTGCAATCCCAAAATTTTTACTTTAAAAAAAGTTTAGTAACTTTTGCAAATATAAACCGATTTTAACAAATAATATCTCGTTTTTTTTTATATAAAAAGATAGGTTTTCATAGAAAAAAAATTAAAATAACTCTTGTTGATTTTGAAAAATTAGGAAAAAAAAATAAAAATGAGAAACTTTTGATAAACACTTACCTAATTTCTTGTAATATATATTTTATGAAAACATCTCATGAAAGCTTAATTCTTTTCCTTTCCAAAAATGTTTAAAAATTTTGAAATCGGTCAAAAAATGTGTGAGTTAGAGGTATTAAAGTGCTACGACCTACCCTAAAACAGTTTTTTTTGAAAATAACTCAAAATTTTGAATTTTTAAAAATTATTGAAAACGGTTTTTGTTTATCCTCACCTAGGCCTACAACCCCACACTAGGTCGGCTTTCAAGATCTGACAAAAGTGTTTTTTGTAGCAGTGTGTTATATACTTTTAAGGCTTTTACAAAAATGTTGGCCTTATTAAAACGTTTTTTCTAGAACTTTTAAATTTAAATACTTTTAAGCATAAATTAAAGTTACAAAAAGCATAATTTAATAAAATCAGATATATTTATATCAAATTTGATAAATCTCGGATAAAATTGTATCTAATTACATATAATTTTATATAATTATATCCCATTTTTCCGTTCAATTTATATGTGCTTATATATGGAACTTATCAATCATTTTATTAGACTCCATATTCAAATTGTTACCCGGGCATATATTTTTGTAGAAAGAAAAAATTTTTACATTGTTAATTATTTTGTTTGATCCCAGTTACTCAGTTCCAAAACAATTAATATTTGGCGCATCGTTAACACATGTTTTTCGTAATTCTAAAATAATATAAAGTAATAACAACTAACATAAAATATAAAGTTGAAGTCTGAATATTTTAAAGTAAAAAAAAAAAAATTTAAAAAGAACAAAATTTTGTACTCACGAAAGAAAAAAAAACGGACATTTTTATAATATAATCCACTTTTTCGTCTGATTGAATCCTAATTGTACCCAAAAAATTGTTCATCATCAAATTAACCTCATTTACAAAACATTTTGATAATATAATCCACTTTTTCGTCTGATTGAATTCTAATTGTAGCCAAAATTGCTCATCCATCAAAATAACCTTATTTACAAAACAGGTTTTCGATTTTTTGTTTTGACTTTTTTGGGGCTTGGGTCATCGACTGTTTATGATTTTAATACTAATGATTTATTACTTTGAAAATTTTACTTAATTAGGAACTAACTTATTTTTACCATAAATTTTTACATTTTTTTTTTTGAGGTAAATTTTGACCTCCGATTATGTGGGTTAACGATGTGGCAAATATTGTGAAATTTGAAAACAGAGTTATTTTGATTTAATCAAACATTTTACAATGTAAAATTAGTTGCTTTAAAAAAAATATTTTTAAAATATTTTTTTATGGAAAATTCTGACTTTCAATTTTAATTTTATTGATTCATAATCTATAAGCCCATTAGACCAAAACGATTTCATAGTTGTGCAAATGGCACACACAATTTGTAATTACCTTAAATTATAAGTACTTAAATTATTTTCTAAATAAAGAACTTATGTTAACTTAACCCTAACTATGGAATATGGAAATGTTTCCCCTAATAATGTATTAAAATTTATTTTGCCTTTTGTCACAATCTTTTATAATATCCACTACCCAACATAATGATTCAACGAATTCATAAATGTGAAATTAATTTGCCCTTAAATTCCTTCACCGAGTGAGCAAAATGCCTTTCACAATACGGTATAACTGAGTTCCAGATACTACAAACTCTAACTATACATGACTTTTCATGACTAACGAATGAAACCTTGGAGAATATAATGACCTGCATCTCGACGAATTTCCAAAACAAAACCTGAACACAATGTAGTATGGTGACCCGCAATGAAGCGCTTTATAAAAGGCGTCATTAGTCTTACTTTTACAAAATCCTTAACGAGCATCCAAAAAATCTATCACATGAGCAAATACATGGTGTCGCACTTTTAAGTCTATATACATATCGTATAATTCTATTAAAATATCTCTCCAGATGGAGCATATTAGATTCAGTTGCACCAGAATTTATTTCTATCGCATATAAAACAATTGGCATTAGAGTAGCATGAGCTACCAACTTTCTGGTTTGCAAAGGTAAATAACAATCAATGCTGTAAAGCTTACGTAACCCAAACTACAAGCTTAGAAAATAAAATTTATGTGACAATCAAATCCAAGTTTTCTTGGCACAGTAATATCACCGTCATTAAATATCATTGCCTTAGATTTTGATAAGTTAAGCACTATAAAATTACCCCTACACCAACTTTCAATCTGTTGTAAACTATGAATGACAGTCAATAAAACACCAATATTCTCCTTTTTTGCTGAGAACAATAACTGAAGATCATCCTCATATAAGTGACTACAAATGCCAGATATGCTGTCAAATATATCGTAACGTAAGCACTAAAAAATAATGGTCCTAATATAGACCCTTGTCGGACACCTCTAAAAATATCTCTAGGCTATGAACACCTTTCCCCGAATTGTACAAACAGTTTTCTTCCAAATTCGCCTACATTAAATCGGTCTACAGGCTAAGTGGATTGAGGGATCAATTCAGTTTAACTTATTTTTTAGTTCTTATGATGTGTTTAAAGAAAAGCGCTCAACCATTTTTTACTTTTTGCAATCGTACAATTTTTTTTAATTTTTTTTAGTTTTAATTGCAGCTTTCAAAATTGATGTTGATCATTTAAAATTACAAATTTACAATTTTGCATAGTCATAACTAAAATATTACTATTATAAATAGAAACCCCTAATTGTTAATAAATGTAAGAGACAGATGCAAAAATCTTGTGTGGATCAGAGCTAGAGGGAGTACTGATCCTCACCAATTTTTTTTTTTTATCTTTTTCGTGTTTTCTATTCATAATAGTAACATTTTCATCTAGATTTTTTTTTTGAAAATATGGAGATAAAAATGATTTTATTGATCTTAACCAACGTTAAGCAGGTTGTCCCACCGAAAATAAATGAATTTGTTTTTTTAAGAATCAGCCTATTGTACATACAAAACCCAAATTTATACCTAAACACCAGTATACGATGTTTTTAGAAAATGTGTAGAAAATTTTGTGGTTTCATCAACCGAAAATTAATGTTTTTAAAACACATACACACACCCAAAAACCAAACCGACAGAATCAAACGTATAAAAAGTTATTTCTAAATTTGCATCTATATTTAAGGAGAAAAGGAACATTTTATATGGTATTGGTTAAAAGAAAAAAAAAAATCAAATGAAAGATGGTTAGGTATACAAGCACACATATTTCGAAATTGAATTTTAAAATTAACCTATTTTAGCTCAAACTAAGATTTACATTAGAAATCACGTAAATATTTTTTACGAAATAAATAAATATTATTTTGTTTCTTTACACAAATAATTTGATTTTATTTAAATTATAAAATTTAGCTAAAAACGCTGTATAAAGGTTTGATTTATAAAATTTATGAAAACTGTCATTGCTCCAATGAATACTTGCAGATAAATGTTCATAAAATTGCATGAAAAAGTAAATCCTATACATAATAATCATTTATGCACTGATAAAAATACATGCATAAAAATACCAATAAATGTCAAAATAACAAATACTTTAGTGGGCGTTGTGGTGTAATGGTTAGCGCGTTGGACTGTTACACAGATGGTCCCGGGTTCGATTCCCGGTAACGACAACATCAATTTAGAAAAATAATATGTATCAGTTTTCTATCACTTATATGTATCGCTGCGCCCACCTTCGGTGTTCCCATAGCACTTAACCCCACCGATGTAAAATAATGAATCAGGGCTATGAAACAAAAACCTTCAATAAATTCGTCAACTCTACATCAGGTGGCGAGCAACAACTGTTCTAAGATTTATCATTTCGCGCAATTACAGTGTTGCCATGTTTGAAGCCCTTCATCTTTCACCACCTTTTAATCTCTCCACTATACCCTTTCCAAAGAAAGCAACACATTAATTAATAGGAAGAATTTCCTGAGTGTTGCTTCTCTTTCTTAAAAAAAAAAAAAACAATTTTTGTTCATTTTACGAAAGTTTTTGTTGTTTGACATTATTTTCGTATTCTTAGCATGTATTATTATGAGTGTGGTGAACATTTTGTTAATATGACGTATAAGTGTTATGATTAACTTGAAATAATAACGCTCATACGTCACATGAGGCCTGTGTTATAATTAAGATGAATTAATAACACTCATACGCCACGTATGGAGTACAAACACTGGAATATTATTGTTTTAACAAGAAAATATGAAGCTAATTGCAACATTTGGACAAAAAGCGGCTTTAACATTAATTTCATAACAACTTATTACTACTTAAAGTCTTTAAGCATTTTTAAAAATATAAAAGATGTATCATGTATGTATTTTTTATTTCTATAACAAATACTTCAATTTCTTTCAAATTATGCCATTCGTAATATGTTATCTTATATACTTACATAATACCTTATGGAGTTAAGAATTTCATGTTTTATTATCTAAAAGATATAATGAAAACCGATTTAATAATTTAAATATGTTAATGCATGAGTGCGTATATCAAAAAGTAAAGAAGAACAAGTTAAAATTAATTTATATGGTTATGCTATTGACGTTGTTTGTTTTAATATATTCACAATTTCAAAAAAGATTTTCATAATCTGATATTAACGTTTGTTGTTTAAACATAACACTACTCAACGGCCAAAACAAAGCTGGTTTTGAAAAACATCTTTTTTAATGGGCCTGTGAGTCATTCCATGTCAAACTGAACGATATTTGATATCACGATTTTATGTTTGCTTTGACATATGCAAAACGTATTATTGTTTTAAGAATATTTGACACGTATTTTTGTTAAATATTAGGCATTTTTTTTAAGGATAAACAAATTTTGTATGAGTTCTACAAACTTGTGGTTATATTATAAATTATCAGAGAAATAAATAAGTATAAGCTCTGTGGTTATTTGGTTATTTGCCACAGTAGCCAACACTGTTTCTTTTTTTTAATACTTACACTCACTTGCACTTTATCGAATAAAAGTACACGGATTTCAATAAACGTTATAAGTGTTTTATTAAGGCTTTCGAGAGAAAGTTTTACAAATTCTATTATTTTTTCGTTGGATGAAATAGTTGGCGATTGTTGCTACGACGGCGTTTGGTAGCGAACTGTGTTGGTTGCCTGGAAAGCCAACTGGATGACAAAATTCAACTGTCAGCTGTCCAGGCACCCATTCACAATAACTTGTCGATCACAGTAACAATGGCCAGTGGGTCACAACCTGCTAACATTACGGGCTATGGATCCAAATCGATCAGCTCATCGTCACACTCCATATCGTCATCGAAGCGGGCCTCAACAAAGGAGTTGTATGTGTTTCAAAACTTAAAAAAAAATGAAAAATGTTTCGATATGCCGATATTTAAATTGATGTAGTTTAAAACCTATCCAGCCAGAAATTGCCAATGGTCTAAAAAATCAAGCACTGGCAGAGCACTATTTGCCAATGATCCAACAAATAAAGTGCTGGCAAAGCACTGATTCACAACGATCTGCCAACGTTAGTAAAAAGTGCTTTGCCAGTGCTTAATTAACAAAATTTACAACAGTAACAATAATAAAGCACTGGCACAGCTCTAGCTTAGAGCGCTCTGCCAACGTTAGTAAAAAGTGCTTTGCCAGTACTTGATTTACAAAATTTACAACCGTAAAAATAAAAAAGTACTGGCACAGTATCGACTTACAAAGCGTTCCCAACATTAGCAAAAAATGCATTGCCAGTACTTACTTACAAAATTTACAACCGTTAACTTAATAAAAACAGTGCCACATGCCTTGTTCACAACAAGAGTTTAAAAATTCAAAACTAAATTGCAATTTATGATTTGAAATTAAGAATACTAAGGTCTCCTATTATAGTCAGCACAAAGTATAGTTTTTGTACTAAAATTTTACCTAAGAAATTTATTTTCAAATTTCTTTCTTTAGTAAAATTGTAGTAAAAAATCGTGAAATAATACAACTCTTTACTGAAGTGAATTACTAAGTAGGATTTTATTGGTCGTTTTTGGTTTTGGTACTATCAAAGCGCTTATTGCCAGTGCTTTGCCAACGTTTTAAAAAAGAAAAGCCCAAGCCCTGCCCGGTGTTATCATTTTGGGGTTGGCAAAACACTTATTATATTATTAAAAACACACTTTATTGGTTGTTCTACCAAAGCTTTGCCAACGTTTTAAAATTATGGTTTTGGTACTGGCAAAACGCTGATTTCCAGTGCTTTGCCAACGTTTTAAAAAAGGAACGGCCAAGCCTTGCCCGGTGTTATCATTTTGGGGTTGGCAAAGCACTTAAATCTTCAGATATCCAACACTCTGACAACGCTCATACCACCGTTGAAAGCACTGGGCCAATGCTTTGCTGTTAGTATTTTTCTAGCTGGCTAGTAGGCCGATTTTAATGTTTGATGCCCTTTCTAATGGTATTGCACACTACTTTTTGCAAATGAATATGAATTTGTATGATGCCAATTTCTAAAATTTGATTCTTTTTAGTTTTTAACATTTTTTTTTAACTCTTCGACCCCACCAGCTTCTACACACCTTTATACTAAATAAATACTCTAATGTTTAAAGTAGGATGGCGATGGGTTCTATTTTTTAAAGAATTTCTTTCATTAAAAATACCACTAAAATTTTTACTTTTTTACTTTGCTAGTTGAAAATATTACAATGTATTTAAAAGTTTTTAATATTATAAAGTATTTAAAAATACTGAAAATGAAAATTATTCAAGTTCGAGGCCGTACTCTATATTTCTTTATTAGGACATTGTCCTAACAAATAATCTATAGAGTTTTTTGTTTTCAAATTTATTATTTGACCCTTTCAGGAATGTGTTGATAGATCTATTTCGGGAATTTTCTAGGTTCCCATCATCAGAACACGTTTTGCAAGCGGTAACAATCCCATGCCAAACGTCAAACATTCATATAAACTAGTTTACTCACCACATGAGAACTAATATATGAGCTTGAAGTTAAAGATTATCACCACTGATCAAAAAATAAATTGAAAACTTGTTTGTTATGTGCAACGTCCACCTCTGGTGGATATTCAATACACTTTTTTGTTTTTTTCCTCCTTTTTCTTTTTTGTTTCGTTTATAAACAAAAACAGGGGGAGTAAATTAGACTGTACTTTGTCTTTTATAGAAGTTTGATATAATTTTTATTAAAATAAAAATTTTGTTTTTTCGACCTTTAATTGTGCAATGAAAATTATTCAAGTTTTTGTTTTCAAATTTATTATTTGACCCTTTCAGGAATGTGTTGATAGATCTATTTCGTTAATTTTCTAGGTTCCAATCATCAGAACACATTTTGAGATTATAGCTCATATATTAGTGGGAAAACTAGGTTATATGAATATTTGATGTTTTGCAAGAGATTGTCACTTCTTTCAAAAATCTGAACATCTTAAAAAAATATAAAATAATTACTATCCGTTGCCAGACTTAGCGCATTTTTTCTGTTTTGACAAAAGCATCCGTTATTGCTTTTGCACATTAAATCTAATATTTTTTTTCTAATATAAATCTTAAAACTAATATTTTTGGTTATATTTCGCTACTTTTACTATTTTTTTATGAATTAAAATTATTTCAACTCAACATTTAAGGTACGTTGTGGTTGTTTGGGATTTTAGCTTTACAACACTATTTGAAACTATTTCATAGTATGGTCGTTCAAAAAGCAACGTTGATAGTCACCAGCTAGTCCCCTTCCGATTTGCATTATATGTGATCTCCTAATCTATATTAGTGTCTGTTTGGTTTTTTAAAATTCGTTGTCTTTTGCGTTTTATCGCTGCTTAAAGTTGGTATTGTTTGAAAAATTTATAAAAACTCAAACTATTAAAATTGTAGTAAATATAGAACATGTAGTTCGATTTAAGAAATGAATATCTCATTTCGAAGCTTATTTTGCCTTCTTTAAGATATAAGAAGCTTTGAATTGTACGCCTTTGAAAAAGCACAAAAAAAAACTTAAAAGTGTCCCCTTTTCGAAAATATTTCAAAATGCATTTTTTTTTTAATTTTTATTTGCAGATTGATCAATATGTCCTTTAAAACACATAATGAATTCAGAATAGTGTTTTATTATGTTTTTAAGAAAAACTATTTTTCGATATTACTACACTCACAATTCGATATTATTACACTAACAATTGAAAATCAGTTAATGCACCAAATCGGTAAAAACAATAAACTATTTTTTTTTATTGAACAACAGACAGAAAGTTAAAAAATATATTTCTTAGGTAATTTAATTGTATATTCCAGTAAAATAACTTTACCGATTAATTTTTTAAATAAGCGTTGAATATTTATGAAAAAGTTCTTGTGAGTGTAGCCTCAAGAATACAAAGATGAAAATTATTTATAGACAGACTATGCCCAGCATAGATGCAGTTCTTACACCAACATCTAAGTCTGGCAACATTTTTTTTTGCGTTTCTTGTTTTTCAAATATCTCGGTTTTCATATTTATCGTACGTATCATAATACTAAATTTTTTACACAATATTTTCTTTTTTTCTAAATATTTCGTAATAGATTCAAAGTGTTTGCAATTTTAAAAACGAAATATACGAAGCAATTTAGTGAAAAATGTAAATATAAAATCCCCGATATATCAAAAACTGTAATTGAGAAAAAAAATGGTGACAGATTTTTATGTTTTTAATATTTTGTAAATATAGGTTCTGGAGAAAGTTGAAAATTGTTGGGCAGTGTTATTCTACTTCATACTTATACAACTAAAGACAAATTGTTGAGAGCCTGTTTTTTTGTATGATCTAACGTTAAGTTAAATGTTCTTAATTTTAAGAGCACTTCATAGCAGCTAGGCAACAACAACAGCATACATCATCATCCATTCAAAGAAAAGTTAACTTGTTTATTTATATTGTGGTTAAGCATGAACCTTTATTATAATCATCATCAGCAACATGGTTGTCATTGATGCTTTCGCTGTTGTCTTTGTAGTCATCACCAGGGACCGGAAGAGAAAAGAGAAAACAAATTTTTTTTGCGAATCAAAGAATTTGTCTTAAAAGGGCATCGATAAAAAATGGTTTTTTTGAAATATAAAATTGAAATTTATTGTTTTACAAAAAATAAAAAAAAAAATTATATAAAAATATGCATGTATAGCAAAATAAGTAAAAATATGCTGTAAAAATATGCAGTAAAAGAAAAATAAGTAAAAATATGCAATAAAGATATGCATTTAAAGCAAAATATGCAAAAATATGCATTTATAGAAAAATATGCAAAAATATATACTAATATGTTAGTGCATCCAAAAATATGCTTTAATATGTTAGTGCATATTTTTGCATATTTTGCATATATTTGCATATTTTAATTTAAATGCATATTGTTGTTCCACGTTTTTCCTTTTTTTGCTTTAAATGCATATTTTTACGGCATATTTTGCTTTATATGCATATTTTTATATAATTTTTCTTTTACACTAATATGTTAGTGCATATTTAGCTATAAATGCATATTTTTGCATATTTTGCTTTAAATGCGTATTTTTTTTTTTGTTTATTTTTACTTATTTAGCTTTAAATGCATATTTTACGAGCATATTTTTACTTATATTGCTTTATATGCACATTTTTATATAATTTTTCTTATTTTTGCATATTTTGCTATATATGCTAATTTTCATTGGATATTTTTACTTATTTTTATTTAAATGCATATTTTTACAGCATATTTTTACTTATTTTACTTTATTTCCATATGTTTATATAATTTTTCTTATACACTAATATGTTAGTGCATATTTTTGCATATTTTGCTATAAATTCATATTTTTGCATATTTAAATGCCTATTCTTATTGCATGTTTTTACTTATTTTTCTTTAAATGCATATTTTTATTGCATATTTTTACTTATTTTGCTTTACATGCATATTTTTATATAATTTTTCTGAGTTTTTGTAAAACAATAAATTTAAATTTTATATTTTACCAACGAACATAAAAACTAAGCCCTATTAAGTGTTCTCTTAAATTTTAAACGCAAGCTGGGCTTAAGAGCAAAAAATGAGTATTTTTTAATATTGTATAAATAATTAAAATTTAATTTTAGATGTCCAACTAATTTTAAAAATTAGTTAAAATTACCTAAAAATATGATAATATTAATTAAAAGTGCTTTTATTACTTTTTTCCAAACTTTATAGTTTTGGTTTAAAAAAAATTTAACTGCATACATTTTTAGTTTTTAGTGAATATTTGAAGATTTTCAATGCATAGGAGTCTAAAACAAACTTTTTTAGTGAAATAAGTTCTTGTCCCTGGCCACCACCAAACCGCTGTATTACAAAAACATAACTCAAGTAGTGGTGTAGTGAACGTATAAAAAGAGACACATTCGCTTAAGATTCCTTTTAATTTGACTGGTTTTGTTTATCGTACTTTATATTACAGCTTTAGACTATAAAAGTAATTTAAATGTTTCTTATAATCAAGTAAATAACTTCAAACACATTAACTCTATATAATGATAATCATCAATTCTCAAAATATATCATTCATTTCCACGCAGCTAAAGATACTTTCGCCAAGTAGGAACAAACCAATACAATGAACAATAGGTCCAGTTATAATAAAAATAAATACAAAAGTCAGTTAATTTAACTGAAAATTCGACTGTTTCTGGATTTAAAATTAAATAATTGGAAATTGACTTAAAGATATTACCCAGGCAGAAAAGCTTCGACGTATGTCGGTATTACGTTGGAAGAACGTGTTATTAACAATCTTGACAGTATTGCAGGGTTACCCGATTAATATCAGTGCCAACCGTTGGTTTGAGCGAACTTGTCATAGTTAGCATGACGTTGATAATTCAAAAAACTTGGTGCTGCAAAATAGTTTAATTAAATTAATTCTGAGAAATAATGTAATAAAATTTAAAAAAAAAAATGCTCCTAAATTGTTGTAATATTTGATAAAAAAAACAATATTGGCAAAGAATTTTGCGGGTGATTTTGCCAAAACACATGCATTGCAAGCAAAATAGTGTTTTCCTAGTACAATATTAGTTGTGCCTTTTATAATTTTTAACACTGTGGGTTTTATAAAAATAGCTGTGGCTTGCCAGTACTATTTACTTGGTTAGATTTTTAAAGTGGTTTTAGTGAAAAAAAAAAATGTAATTAATTTATTTTCAAAATGCATGGCATTCCCATAGGAAAAGCCACAAAATGCAATAAAATGTCTTAAGAATTTTCAATAAATTTAAAATAATTATATTTTAAAATTTTTAATTGCAAACTTTGTCTCTTTTTATTTTGGATATATGAGTAATTTAAAAAATTTTCGATAATTTGTTGCAAAATTAAAAAAAAAAATGTGTATGACATGAATAGGCTTTTGTGTATGATGTGTTAGCAGATGTTTTATCACGTCTATAACGGCGCAACAATTATGGCGGTTTTCAGTTTAAATCAAATTAAGATACAGTTTTTGCTTGGATTTAATTACATCACATTCTAAAATATATACTATAACAATAAAATATATAAAAATACACAAAAAAAATTGTCTGTTATTAAAACTTAAAAGAAATTAGCGAATATTATGGAAAATTCGATTTATTTTTACCGATTTCGAGCGAAATCATATTAAATACTTTACAATTCCCAAATTGAAAATTAAAATAAGGAATGCTTTTTGATATTATGAAAAAGTTAATTGCTTTATAAATTTTAAAGCATTTTAAATTTTTTAATGCTTTTCTACTTAAGTATTAAGTTTACTAAACTCATATATTTTATGCACGTTTTGACGTAATAGATAAAGCGCTTCAGTTGTCACAAAACGAAATGTTTTTTGAAAAAACTGTCGCTTTACTCGCTTGGAAAAAAACAAGAAAATAATTTTCGTCGCACTTAATTTAATCCGTTGTAAAGATTCACTGTAGATAGGTAACTAACAGTGTTCTGAAATTTCAAATGGTTTTTATAAAAAATGCAAAAAAAAATATAAAATTTTGTAAAATTTTTTAAAAAGTTCATGAAATATGTGAGTTTTAAAATTTTAAAATGCCGTTTGCAGGTGTCGAAGTTCTGTTTCTTTAGGTATTAAAAAATATCTAAAATTAGTCATATATTCTTATCTCTATATTCGGTTTTCTAAGTTTTCAAAAAGTCGCTACTTTATGACTGTTAGAATTTAATAGAAAAATCAAAAAATCCTCGAAGTTTGTAAGTTTAAAGAGAAATACATTCGAAAGCTTTCATTGAATTTCTCTCAATCGAAAAGCTATTTAAAAACATCTTCAAAATATTAAAAATTATATGATAAATTTAGCAGATTTCATCGCTTGCATGTTGACAACACCGGTGTATTTTGATATTCTTGCAGTTTCTCACCTAAACGCTGAATTTAATCTGCGTGGTAAGAGTAGTTGCAACTTTCAATCAACTTCTGGATCGGAAGGACACTATAACGCAGGGTTTTCTAAACAAAGTGTGAATTATTATTGCTTAACACTTTAAAATCAAAAATTGTATTTTACTTATAATATTAAAGCTTTAGCGATGTTTCAAGGTGAGTTTTTTGTTTAAAATAAAATTTTTAATGAAAAATTTACTAGCTTTTCATTTCATAAAGCTGTGATGAAAATAAAAAGTAAAATTTTTTTTTGCAAGCATTCGTTATTAAAATATACAGTTTGTATAAGCTAAAAAATGTTCAAATCGTATCCCTACAAATGACAAAATTTTTGTTGACTGGTTTAAACTCACAAGGAAACTACACAGTGGTGAATCCGCAGATATTTATGAAACTTGGATATGTTGTTGAGGGCAACAAAATATTATACACTTATATTTTAAGATGCTCCTCCATCTTACGTATAAAAGTTAACAATTTGGGCAAAAAATTACAATATTTTTGTATAAAAACATGTTCAAAATTTAAAAAATTAAAATTGTTTTTGGTCGCAATATTTTGATACCCACATTGCCTACAAAGTGAGACCATTGTTACCACCTATTTTAAATATTTAAAGTATTTGTTATAAAAGCTCTTCGGGAAAAGTCGTGTTAAATCCGAACGATTTCGTAAATTCTAAAAATTTAAATAATATTTGTTTGTTCTTTACACTGATAGAAATTAGTGCGTGGTATTAATAATTTCCTTCAGTAATACAATGCATTTCTTCATTAAAAAAGTGCCCAAATAAATGTTTCGTAGTATCAATGAAAGATGTTTGAATAAAATAATTTAATGATTGGTTTCATTGACAAAATGAAGATTTCATAAATATATTAAATTTTTTTTTAATTAATGATAGCATTTGAAATGTTTTCTTTCTTAACTAAAAAAAAATGTAAAAATCTGTTGACTTTTTACAAAAGCACTTATGTCGACTTAAGAAAATATTTTAAGAAATTTTCAAACATTTCACATTAACGCTTTATACGCTAAATTTTATGAGATCGTCTCAAATCAGTTGTTTGTTAAAGTTTGAGTTAATTCTATTTAACGAAAAAAATTATGCCAATTGTACACAGAAAGAATTATCAACCTAAATATCTAATTAAAGATTTGAATTTAATTTAATTTGTTTCTAAACAAATGTTTAATTGAATCAATTAATTTTTTAATTGTCTTTTAAAAATATAAATACATATTTTATTTTAGACGCAATTGTGATATTATTCTTTCATACACTGTATGCATAAATAGCAAATGTTCAGTATAAAATACCAAATACATTTGCAGTTAACAAACAAAACAAGCACACACACAAACAGACTCAGCATTACAAAAAACACTTTTTTTGTGAGTATTATATTTTTTTTTGTATTAGTTATTTATAACTTTTTTTCCTTCTTAATTTTAATAAAAGGTTTAATTGATAGTATCATTGCCGTAATAGGTGCAAAATCAATTAAAATATTAATTGATTCAATAAATTTTTTAATTGAAACCCGTTTTCAATTTTTTCTGTGTAATATTATGCGTTTAGCAATTAATCTTTTAATGACAAATTATATAATTAGAGAAAAATAAAAAATTACACTAAACTATTTTCTTTTGCTATATACATTTTTTATTATATACATTTTTATTACATAGTTAACATTTTGATTTAAAAAAATTCGAAAATTTATAATCGATTTACTGAATTATTTTTATGAAATAATGAAAAAATCATAAAAATTTTAATTAGAAAATCATAAAAATTTTAATTAAAAAATCATACATAAATTTCCTTACAAGTTTAGCCAACAGTTTTAAATATTAAAGGTTTTTGTTTGGCAGGGTTGCCAGTCCAACTGCTAATATTGCCATTACTGGGAACAAATTGGGGATCCGGTAAGTATACTAATATTTAAGATTTAAAGCTGTTGGCTAAACTTGTAAGAAAAGGCGAAAATAACTCATATTGTTCGGCTAATCAATTAACATCACCGAATTTCTGCGGTTGGGTGTTATATACAAGTGATCAAACCTTAAGTTTCTTGTGGGTGGTAGTTTAAAATGATGCTCAAGATGACGTAGTCACGGCACTCACTCATACGATTTTTTTATCTTCTCTTACATTTATTAAAAATTAGTGTTCTCTATTTGTAATTCAATCAAAATTAAATAATAAATTAACAATATTAATAAATTTTCATTCTGTTAATGAAATTATTCATTAAATCAATGGAGCCGTATTTATGAAATCGATTTATTAATACTATGAACGAAAATTCTATTAGTGTACAACATGTTTAAGTTTCATTCAAATCCGAGGGTTCACCACTGTGTAGTTTCCTTTTAAGCGTACCTAAATTTATTAACAAATATGTAGCCGATAGACAGGTTTTTCAAAACGTTGAAAATTCTTCAGTAGTAATGAGAATTTTTTCTTTCCTTTGATATTTAAAGAATGTGGAGAATTAGTTAAAATTTCATGTTTTTTCTAAATATTTCAGGACACTTTCAATGTATTGGCAATTTTAATACAAACGTTTATTAATTTCAATATCTTATTTATGGAAAAAAAAAAATGCATAAAATTTACATAAATAAACCTGAAAAAACAAAATTTTCAACTTAGTTGAAACACCAGCTCGATATCCTGACAAAAACATTATTATATTCAAATAAAGGATAATTTTCTGTACATTTTTTTCTTAAAATAAATTTAATTATTTTATGATCCAATTCCGTAATATTGAATATTAAAAGTTGTGCACCCCGGTAGGTTAGTTGGTAGCCAGAGGCACTGGTCTATTTTCGTTACAACGCGCCGAAAGCCATAGTAGATAGTACTCGGTTAATGTAATAGTATATAATTTGTAATTATATGATTATTAATTAATAAAATAAAATAAAAAATAAAGTCGTAAAAAAAAAAAAAAAAAAAATGCGAATATATAAAATTGAATATACCAAAAATTATAAATAAGAAAAAACATTTTTTTTATGACAACTTTGGGTTTAGCTTACATAGGTCTATTAAAACGACAAGTGTTTTTTATATTATAGAAGTCTCTTTTATTTTACAAATTTTTATTCGTGTTTTTTTTTTTTTTTTTGGTTTCAAGTTTTCTTTATTAAGCTATTTAGGCCTATTGTTGTTGATGTAAATAAAACAAATGAATTACATATTTTTCCCGACGTTTCTTCGATGTTTTGTCGACTTTTTCAAGGGAATTTGTCTATTTAATAAATAAAACATAACATTAATACAAATTAATTTTTGTTTTCTGTCCCATTGTTGGAAAGGAAATGTGTCGCACATCAAATATTATGGAAATTAAATTCAATGACAGTTGAATGAAAAATGTATAGTGGCATGAGTGTGACAGATAGTTGTCTTAGTGATGAACAACAACATTAAATGAACAATAGCAGCAACAACTGGGAGTAATATCAAATGACAACAACGATTGAGTGAATGAATGAATAAATAAAATTTACATAAAGTACAGGGTGTTGACAAAACCTTATATATTATTCATCTTATTCATAATTTATATACCTAATTTTCTGTTTTTACGTCTGACTCTTGATTACCAGAATTCACGTTAACAGGATTTGTTAGAAATCTTGTGTAAATCAAATAATAATGACATAAGAGCGGCATTTTTTTCAACTTATGGTTTTTTTATTAATTATTGTTGCGATTATTGTAGACTAGGTATAGCATTTACCCATAGCGCCCCGCGAACAAAGTTTTCGATTTTTGAAAATTTTTCTTAAACTGCTTTAATAAAAATATAAAATATAAATTTTTGTTAATTTTGACATGTTAAGCACGAATATTTTGTCTTCGGATTAACGGTTTTCGAGATATTGCGAGTTGAGTTTTACTAAAAATTGAGTTTTTACCTCCATTCTACAAATTTAATAAAAATTACCATACATTTTTTTTTTATTTTTTCGCTAGCTTAGTTGATTTAAGCACAAATTCATGGCAATAGTTTTTAAAGGATAACTGGTAAATTTACTTACAAATATATCGGAGAACTGAAAATTACATAGTTAAATTGTAACGCTTTCCAATTTTATACATATAATTATTAACTTTTGATTTCCATTCATTAATAAAAATCAAAAGTTAACCCTTCATTAATGAAAATCATTAGTTAACCCTTGGCGACCTGCACACAAAGCCATTAATATATAAAAATGCAATTGATATTAATTTTAAGTAATATATTTTGTGATACATCATCTCTAGTTTCAGACAGAATTATGCTCAAGGAAAAGATAGCATATTCTGGGATAATTTTTAAAAAGTTTCTAGTATATAGGAAAAATACGATATTTTAAGTAAAAATCAAAACGCAATATCTCGAAAGCGCGTTTTAAGGAACATTTTCAAAAATTTAAGAAAACACGGGGCGCCACAGGTTAAAGCTATCCAAATTTTGTCAAATTTGCACCAGATAACTTTTCAACCTATTACTACAATAATCTGAACAAATTTCAAATAAATTTTAATTTTTCAAAAAAAAGTTTTTCTTAAAAAAAAAAAAAATCCGCTGTCCCAATAATGATTTATATGAAAAGTATGACGTTTAAAAAACTCAGAGCGTTTTGTTGTATTTTTTGTGTTTCTCTTAAATTTTATTTATTTTAATTTTTATTGACACTGTTTTATCACAAACGCTTTTACCGTGTTAAAAGACGTATAAGAGTATATGGTTCAAATTTCTTTTAAATACTTTGTTTAAGTTTTTCTAAGTTATCTTTATATAACGACTTATATTTGATATTAAGACATTTTTTTTTTTTTTTTGTTATAAAAATTATTTAAATTTATCATCAATATTGTTTTAACGCTAGATATTTTGTAAATTTCAAGGCTACTTGGGTTTTAAATTTGTGATGGACAAAGACATTTATTTATCGTAGAAATGCGTTTCATTTAAATGTAGACTGTTTAATTTAATTTTTTTTTTCGTAGTAAATATTTACATCTGCTAATGAAAATTAATGATTCGAGAAATATGAATTTATTTTTAAAAATACACTGATAATAATTCTAGCATAAAAATATAAAAAAAATTTTAAAATAATATAAACCTTCGTGAACTAAACGAAAATTTGTTAATTTAACTAGAGTTTTTGTTGTTTTGACAATATTTGAAGATAAATGATTCAAAGGTTGAATGTACTTAAACGCTGAAAATCCTTCACCTAAATAATGAATGGAAATTTAGTAGAGTTTTTTCATACATATTGTTTTTTATGCGCTTAGTTTTTAACTTTTTGATCCACACCTGAGCAAAATGGAGTCACTAGGCTTGGAAGATACATTCATTAAAAAGTTAACTTCCATATCGCTGCTTGCAGATCTCAACGTAAATAAGTCACCGGGGCCGGATGGCATATCAGCACTGGTGCTGAAACAGTGCTCTTTAACGTTGGTACGTCCATTGACAAAGCTTTTCAGCTCTTCGTACCGTGCGGGAATCTTCCCCTCATGCCGGAAGGTGGCCAATGTCCTGCCAATCCCTAAAGAGGGTGCGGCTAACAACCCTGAAAATTACCGCCCAATCGCAATCTGCTCTGCGATCTTGAAAGTGATGGAGACCATGGTTAACTACCATCTTGTGAAATATTTTGAGACCAATTCCCTTTTAAATGATCGACAGTATGGCTTCCGTAGCGGTCGATATACGGGAGACCTGTTGCCGTTTCTATCGGAATGTTGGAGCCGGTAACTCCACCGCTTTGGTGAGAGTAAAGTCGTTGCTCTATATCGCGTGTGGCACGGGGCACTTGTGACTAAGCTAGTTGCTTTTCGTTTCGGTAATGACTTCTCTCGATTTATAACGAGTTTTCTCAGAGACCGCACTATACGTGTTGTTTTAGATGGAGTCTCATCAAACGTGTTTCAGCTAAATTCAGGGGTACCGCAAGGTTCTGTTCTTTCTCCTACCCTTTTTCTTATTATTATTAATGACCTTCTTGGTCAGACCTTCAATCCCAAACCTCTTTTGCAGATGACAGCAACATTTGTCATTTATTTTCATTCGATCACAGATCAAGCTCTTTGGAGATAGTGGTCATGCGGCAGAACATGAATGTCACACTCAATCAAGACCTTTCTACAATCTCTGAGTGGGGTCGCGCGAATTAGGTCGATTTTAATGCACGCAAGACCCAATGATGTATATTAACCCACAGGCGGGCTGTGGAATTAACATTATCATCTGTAGCTATGGATGGTATAGGTATTGAGGAATCGGATACTCTTGATGTTCTGCACGTATTTCAAGTGTCGAAAGAGGCATTCAAGTATATTGGTTTTCTGAAACGGTGCAAGACTTACTTCACTCCATCCGATCTCCTTATTATTTGTACCAGCTATATCCGGCCGAATATGGAATACAACTCTCATACATGGGCAGGGGCTTCAGTGTATATTCTGAAGCTTCTGGACCGGATTCAGGGGAGGGCGGTGAAGCTTATCAATTACAGTAGTGTGTCCAACTCTATTGGTTCATTGGAGCATCATCGGAATGTGGGTTGTGTGACACTTTTCTATCGATATTTCCATGGGAGGTGCTCATTTGAGATAAGTGAACTTATTCCTTGAGCACGAGTTTTTATTCGTTATACTCGCTTATCTAGTAGATCACATCTGTTTGTAGTTGATTGTCCTGTGTTTCGCACATCGCATTACAGAGAAAATTCGTTTTGTTGTCGAACGATGCGTATGTGGAACAATCTTTCCGCAGAAGTCTTCCCTGTTACTTACAATTTAGAAAAATTTAAATCAAATATCCACAAACACTGCTCCCTCTTTCCTCCCTCCCATATCCTATTTTCCTGATCAATACAATGCACTGCATGAGTAAGGGCGTGCTCTGGGTATTGGTTAAATTAAAAAAAAAAAAGTTGTATAATGGCTTAGAAGGGCAAATAAATTTCCAAAATTTGTAAACAGTTGTATTAGTTTTTATCTTAACTGATACAAATAGATAGAACTTTATAAAAACCAGATATTATTGTATCCCGATTTTGACCTGATATAATTGTATTGGATTTTATGTTAACTGATACATCTGAATATAATTTGATCCGATTTGTAATTTGGTAAAATTTTACTAAATGTAAAATTTTTATATATGTATGATTCTTCTTCGAGCTTAAGATCTTTTGTTAAAACGATTGTAAATTATTAATAATTTACAATCGTTTTAACAAAAGATCTTAAGCTCGAAGAAGAATCATATATAATAAAAGAAGATCGAAGAAAATTAAACATATTTTTATATATGATTGTATGAAAATATACACAATTTTATACAGATATATGATCAGCCTTAGGTCCATAACAGTTAAGTCCACAAAAAAATATTAATTGAAATATTACTTTTTTGCGGTTTTGAAATCAGGTGCGGCATAAATCTTTTTAAGTTTTAGTCCTTATGTTTACACCAACGCCTAGCCAGGCCCTTTTTGTTTTTTGTCGTGTATTTTATATACTTCCTTAGAAGCTATAGTAATGATATAGCATGATATCCTCAAGGATACATTTCAGAACAGTTTAGTGCACATTTAGTTCTTTTTTTTTTGCTAGGGTTGTGTAAAGTTTAGGGTTTATAAAAATTTAGTCATATCCGTACCACCTGGGTATGGCCAGACCCGTAATATTTTCTTAATATTTTAACAGGTATTGCAACATTTTCTTCCGAAATTTTGAAAAAATTACTTCCAATTTTTAAAACAAAGTAAACTTGGCTTTACAAAAATATTTTTTTTTTTTCAACTGAAAAAACTAAATATTCTGTGAATTGCAAGAACAATTTATTTGAACTAACAATGTGCACGAGCGGCAAAGAAAATAATCAGTTCATTTGAAATTGTGATTCGAAATAGTGGTTGTGTACAGTTTGTGTTTTGTTAATATTTTTTAAAAAACGGAAAGAAGATAGAAGAAGTTGACTTGGTCTATCAGTCGTATTCACGTTTGGACCCAACATTTTCTTAGAGTTGGGATTAATCGTTCATTTTGATGACTCGGTCAGTATCGTTCAATTCGAGTCAGTGAACTAGTTCGTTCTAATCGTTCAATCGTTCTTTTTTCCTTTGACTTGTGACTGATCTGCGTGTTGTAAACTGTGTCGTTCGTTTGACTATTATTACGCACTATTCATGTTTTACGAGTTTTTTCACAAATTTTACTGTACATAGACAAAAAGTGTTATAAAATTGCAACTTTATTAACAAAAATTTATTTATTTTGTGTAAAAAACATTTTATTTGTGTGACTATAATTGCTTTTCCTAATTTGAAACAATATTACTACTATTTCATAAAAAAAAAATTGCTCTTACAAGCAGTTTTAATTAAATAGAGATGCAATTGTTCTGTGAATAAAAAGAACGAAATGAACGATTGAACGAAATGAACGATTGAACGACAAGATCGAATATTGGTGAGCAGGTCACATCGTTCAATTGAGTGAGTCGTTCAATTGAACTAGTTCGTTCATGAACGAAACAACTCTACATTTTATGAACGGGGTGCTGATGCCGTCGTCTAGTTTTGTACCGGGTCTGGCTAGACCCTGGTGTTATGAATGTGATAAATCAACTTGGTGAAAACATAAGGATTAATGTACATTAGGGTTTCCCGAAAGTGTGCAATTTTACGTAATAGTGCTCAAACGATGAGAATTATGGAGATGATTATGGGAAAAAATTGATCGCTACTCCTTATTTTAGATTTTTGTACACAAGTTTGGTAATGCTGAGCATATTTTTGAAAATATATTTATAAAATTTCCTTAGTGTAATTTTGGTCCACTACATCTTCCAATAAATAAAAAAGTAATAAATAAAAAGTTAATTGCTTAAAACCAAATGATGCTGTGGTTTGCCAAATATAATTTATTTAAATTTTATAAATATGTTTTCCATAATATGCACAGCTTTTAACTTTTAAACTATTATTCGTTCAAAAATTAAAAAAATACTACGTAGCAACTATTGGTTTGTACCCTTAAAAAAGTTTTTGGTTTTTATCCGTATACAGCTCAATAATACCTGTAGCTTGAGTACGTGACGAAAAACGCAATTTTTTTAAATTCTTGATAGTCTAATATACTGACATTTCAATTAAAATAAGGTAGTATATAATTTTATCCAAAAGAAGATCTACATTTATTGTTATGGAACAAGATTAATAGGTCAAGATATCGTTCTATCCAAAATAAAATAAAATTTTTGTTATACTACACTATATGTTATTATATATAATTTTGATTTTTGTTATGTCTAATTATACATTAGGTTGTCGCAAATATGGCACTTTTTCAAATTGTTTGAAGGAATATCGCTCAGTCGAAGCATATTAAAAAACTGAATAGGGGAAAAATACGTAAAACATTTTTGAAGTGGATCTTCGGATCCCTACCAGCAGTTGGAGTTACCGACTTTAGTTCATTTTTACCAAAAAAAAAGTTCTGAATTTTTTTTTCGAAATATGGCTCAGAAGTTTCATAATTGTTTACTTATTACTTTGAAAATATTTTAAAATTTTCTGTAAAGTAATTTTGGTCAACCAGAGGATTTTTTGATATATACCAAGTACAAATTCTATACTTTATATTTCTTTAAATTTATTCATAAAACATTGTACTTGCTCAAAATTAAAAATTCCTCAGGTGGACCAAAATTACTCTACAGAAAACTTACAAATATTATCCAGTTATAAGCCAACAATTACGAATAGTTTGTGCTTTATATCGAAAAAAAATTCGAAACTTTTTTTTGTTCAAAATTAACTACAACCGGTAACTTCAATCGCTGGTATGGAACTGAGGATTCAGTTCAAGCATTTTTTTACTTATTTTTCCCACATGTAGCCCTTTACATTGACTGAGTGGTATTAAAATTTATTTTTAATCGGGACACCCTATTATACATGTATTCGAACATAATTAGATTATCCATATATATTTATATATAATATATAATAACATGTAATAAGATGTAATTATATGTGAAATAGTATTAAAAAACTTGGAGGAAAAAATTCTTATATTTAAACTTACATCGCTCGTTTACTTCAATAACGTCATAACTCAATAATTTTGATTTTGTGGAAAACGAGTTTAAAGTTTCCAATTTACTCCCACCTTGAAGAAAAAAAATAACGACATAATTTCTCTCAAGAGGTGAGTATACGAGATATCAACACGACTTTTTTACACAATATGATACGGGATATAACGAATAATTCTGCGTCATTAACTCAAAAATCATGTTTTTTTAGTTATGATATTCTTGAAGTAAATGAGCGATATGTATTTACATATAATATCATACAATAACATATATATTTATGTAAAATAATGCATGTTTATATATATGAAGGTTTTTATTCGGGAATTTAAAAAATTTAAAATTGAGAAATTCAAAAAAAAACTTAAAAATGTTTTTGAGATGTAGACATTTTAAATATTAGGTGACTTTTAACATTTTGAGTGATTTTTTTAATTTTTTTTTTTTTTCATTTAAGCAACTTGCAATTTTCCTTTATTTAAATTTTGCCGATTTCTTTTTATAATTGTAGTGATTTTTTAGTTTTAGCTGTTTTTCAATTTTGATTTTTTTTTTAGAAATTTGGCAATTTTTTAAATATTAGCGAAATGTTAAATTTAATCATTTTTTTTTAAGTTTGGTGAATTTTTTAAATTTTATCAATTTTTGCATTATTGTCAATATGGGTTATAAAAGCTGTAAATATTGTGTGCACCAAATTTATTTCCAATTACAAATTCAATACATACACCCAACTCTTTTTTTACACGGTAGATACGTTCCAACAAAAAACGTGTAAAAAACAACGTGTAAAAAAAAGCACGAAGCCCATACTTAAATCAGGGATGTGTTCCAAAATTAAAAAAAAAACGCGTTAGATAAAAAATTCCTATACGTTGTTCTAAAAACCGTGTAAAAAAATTAAACACGTGTTACATAAATTAAAAAAAATAAATTAATTCATATTTTTATTAAAAAAAGGTAACAGAAAACTTAAATCCATAAGTAAATATTGTACATGAAAAAAATTAACTTGAGAAATAAAAGAAAAAAGCTTTATTAGCAAATAGCATAACTGCTTAGTAATTAGCCATGTTTATTGCCAACTGGACTACTATTGCTTTCATCACTAGATACTCGTATATCTAACATATCTGAGGAGTTTGAATCCATTGATGAGTTCCGTTCCATAATAAGGTCGTCTGTAGTTGGTTTGGTTTTAGTTAGGAAGTCTGTAATCAAATGCTGGGTTTTTGGTTTTTCGAGTTGCTTATGCAGTTCATGGTACCCAGCTGTACAAATCTGGAGGTTACGTTGAAATTTCAATGCATTTCAATATGCGTTGCCAAAACACAAATAAATAAAAAAATGCAGCAAATTTTGTCGTTTTATAAAATCTATATTTATAAAAATGCACACAAAGTATTTTACTAAGTAGACATTTCTGAGAGTTTTTGATTTTTTTAGTTTAAAATTATTTTGGATTCGTGTTAGAACAAATAAACCGTGTAAAAAAGAAGAGTTTGTCTTTTTTGTGCACCGTGTTATTTCAAAATCGTGTAAAAAAAGACCGTGCAAAAAAAGAGTTGGGTGTATTTTGAATTCATAACGAGCTTTCTAGCTTCGCATATTTGCAAAAATAAAGAAAATCAAACATTTTAGCTATGTTGATGCTAGCATTTCGATCTAGCCAAAGATCTCTTCAGGACCCGAAGTTTTAGAAAAGCTAGAGCCTCCAGAATAGGCAGAGCTTTAACAAAAAACCTATTAATCAGCACTTTTGCTCCATTTTTTGTCTTCTTAGTAATCGAACACATAGCTAGGGTCTTTTTCTAACAAGCATCATGACGTTACTAAATTTTGAAGACCAAAAATTTATTGTTGTTACTGTGCCACAAGCAATATTTTCCAGAGTTTTATTAGCTTTTTGTTCATATATACTTTTAAATACATTCTATTAAACTTTTAATTGAAATTGAGTTTATAATCAAATTAAAGTTTAAGTGCACTTTTTTTTGATAATAATTTGTTATTTGTTCATTAAAGTTTTGTTTTTTAATTTTGATGTAATTTGTGCTCTTGACAATATTCATATATGCAATAGTATGATTTGTTTAATACATTTTACTACTTTATAGTGTCCGACCGAACACTTTGGCCAAAAGACGATATTTGGTCGTTTTTTGGTATTTGCAGACAATGTGGACAAATTTTGATATTGAAAACATATTTATTGATCCTTTTTAATTCCATTAGCTGAAAAGTAAAATGATCGGCTTCCAAAGTTTTTCTGATGATGTCGATGGTTTGGCTTCCGATTATTTAATTCACTGCTTAAGAACAAACAGAAAAAAACTGGTGGAATATTATCGAAGTGCTTATTAATTATACAACTTCATAAGTTCAAGTAAGTTTTCAAATTTCTTGTAAAATATATATATATTTTTTTTTTTGTAGAATTTTTTTACTAGGCTTGTATATATTTTACAAAAATTTGTAAATATTTTACTAGAACTTTGTAAAACTAACTTAAAACTTATATAGTTCGCACACCCAGTTCAAAAGTTACTCAATTCAAAATTTAAATTTTAGGGTTTATATGCTTAAACTATGCAAAATACACTTGTTTATCTATAAAACAAAATACCCGTGTATTTTGTTGTTGTTAACTATTGCTAAAAAACAGTTATGTCTTTCTTTATGTTTCAATTATTATAAAGATGCAAATATTTTTGTTTGATTTTTGAAAAATTAAAAATTTTGAGTTGACTCACTTTTGAACTAGGTGTTCGAGTTGTATAATTACTAAACACTTCGATAATATTTTCCCATTTTTTTTCCTGAGTGTATGGACTTTTTATTTGGCACTCAAATATGTCTATAATGCTTTAAAATGCCGACAAAAAAATGTCTATCCTAAGTCTTCGGTCGGACACTGCTAATTTACTTTATGCACATGATTGAATATATACTTTTTTTAGTGCAAATTTTTAAAAAAATATTATTACATTTGTACTTTATCTTCGTTTATTGTATCCTTTAATCTTTTTTTTCACCCTCTTTAAAATAATTTGTAATATCTGTGTCTAAGGGCATAAATGAAATCCGAAATCAGTTAAAATATTTCAATAAAAATTGTGAAGATATCAAAAATGAATTCGTTGCTTCCAAATGATTGCATGAGTGAATGAACGAAAGAGCGCATAACTGCTAAAAGATTTATCAAACAAAAATCTTATTTACAAAATAATGGTATTTTAATATAGACCTAAAAAAAATAATGAAAACTTAACAATCCCCCACCCCAAGACACTAAGTATTATAGCAAAAAAAACTTATATTCATTGCTGGGTTGTATGAGTGGTCATATTAAGGAGCGTAATATATCAATAAAAATAAAAAAATAAAAATAAACTCTAATAAATGATTTGATTTTGTTATTTGGTTATTTACTTGCATGAAAACCATATTGAAGCATAACATGAAGTTAAAGATTTGATCGGAGAAAATCAAAATATTTGTTTGCATTCGAACAAATGTAGCATATATATCCCCCAGCGTCGTATTAACTTGTAAATGTTAAATCGTTTGTAAGATAACTACTATTTAAGATAGATATTTCATCGGTAACAGTCAGTAAGTAAAACTTAATAAATATGGGGTGGTTTGATATTTTAGCATGTGTATTAGAGTTATAACTTTTGACTTTTTTTTGCAAATATCAAAGTATACCTGCACTCAAATAAGAAAGTCTGTAAAAGTTACAGAATAAACTGTAATTGTTACAGACAATTTTGCTAAAAGGCCAGCAGATCGTTTCGCTAATTTTGGCAAAACGTGACTATAATTTCTTAGTAACGTAAAATTAGTAAAAAATTAGTAAAAGTTACTAAAATTAAGTAAAATTTTAGTGAATTCTCAATGGAAATGGATTTGCTGAAATCAATCAAATTTTTTACTAAATATTAAGGAAATTTATTTAGTAGAAAAATTAGTCAAAATTTGCAAAATAAAAATTAAAATAAAACTGCCGAAATCAGCAGAAACCTTTACTAAATATTAGTAAATATACTTGGGGAATTTCTGCTTTAGAAATATTAAGTTGTTTGGGTTGTAATACAGATTCTTATAAATGTTTGTTTATTTTCTACTTACATATGTGGTTCATTTTTTGAACATTAATAAACAACTGACAATGTTAGTTGAATTTACTGAAATGTAAGTCGTCATTTCTTTAAGTGAAATTTCATCTACCACCACTTCAATACCACCAGTTAATAGACTACTGTCAAAGTTTGAGCAACTTCCGTCATTTACTTTGCGTTTAAAAGCTGTTCAAAACATACAACCTTGGAGGTTTTTTTTTTAAATGAAAAAAAGTGAATTTGGAGTGCTCATTAAACATTATTTTTTGCGCAAAAAAACGTCAATCAAACCCAATAAAAGCTTGATAAATACTATGGGGACTCTGCACCATCGATTTCAATTGTAAACAAGCGGTTTACTGACTTTCGTTGTGGTCGGACAAGTACAAATGACGCTGAACGTTCTGGATGGCCAATTGAGGTCAATACACCCCAAAATGTCGAAAAATCCACGATATGGTGTTATCCGATCGAAGAGTTAAAGTGCGTGAGATTGTTGATGCCATAGGCATTTCATATGGCAGTGTGGTTTCGATTTTAAATGATCAGTTGGGTTTAAGAAAGCAGTGTGCAAGATGGGCGCCGCGTTTGCTCTTAATTGACCTTAAACGTAATCCTGTGACAACTTCAAAGGATTGTTTGGAGTTGTTATACCGCAATTAGAATGAGTTTTTGCTGCATTTTGAAACTGTGGATGAAACATGGCTTCATTGCAATACTCCGGAGACCTAGCAGCCGTCTAAACAATGGGTTTCTTCGGGCGAAGAAGGCCAATGTATGTTTGTCGGTCAATAAGTTGATGTCAACAGTTTTTTGGGTTGTACGCGGTGTAATCTACATCGATTACCTTCAAAAGGGAAAAACAATAAACGGCGAATATATGGACCGATTTAACGGAGATTTAAAAAAAAAACGACCCCATATGAGCAAGATAAAAGTTCTTTTTTATTAAGATAATGCACGGGTGCACACGTGTGCAGTCTCAATGGCAAAATTTCATGAATTGTACTACGAATTGGTACCTCATCCGCCATATTCTCCGCATTTAGCACCCAGTGACTATTTTCTTTTTTCAAACCAAAAAAATGGCTCGGTGGAAGAAGATTTAGCTCCAACGATGAAGTTATTGATCAAACATTGGGGAAACGTTGGACTAAGTGTATTGAGCTAAAAGGAGATTATGTTGAAAAATAATATTTTTTTTTTTTGCAAAAAAAAGGAACGGTGTTTCATTCACGGACTTATTGATCCGCCCTCGTATAGCACATCAGATAATATTCAGAAAATATTTAACGAATTTTTGCAAATATTTTTTTTAGTAACAAACACTACTTGTAATTCCGAAAATTTTGATTAAGATTTAGAAAACACCTGTGAAAATTGATACGATATTTCTGATTTTAAATTCATGTTCCAGGACTTAAAATATTTTTTGAGTTTATAAAGGAAACTGAATTACAAATAATATATTTTTAATTTCAAATGGAAAAAACAAAATTTCAATCGATTCGTAATTCCGCTTGGTATTTAGAGACCTTTCCAATGGTGTAGATTTCGTTTAGATTTAAAACATAAGTAAAATTCAAGTTTTTTTGTATCAAATATTTTTAGCTAATAAAAAATAATATAATTATTTTTTTATTTCAAATTTTAGCAAATCGGGTTTCAAAAGTTAGTGAAATTAAATTAGTTACATTATCAACTAAAATTAGTAAACAATTTAGTAATTTGTAATATCAGAATAGCAAAAATTTTTACTAAAAACTAGCTTTTAACTAAACATATAAGTATAATAATAGTAAAGCGAGATTTAAAAAAAAGTTTTACTTATTTTTGTACTAACTTGTTTTTTTGTGTATTCTAGGCATAAAGTCTATTAAAAAGCTTAAAGAAACTTAGTGTTACTTTTTCGCGGTTTTTCATAACTTTCCCGCATGAATTTTTTTGTTAAACTGAACTAAAAATAAATATTTCGCCAAAATTGTAAAGTAATCATACCAAAGAGTATATACAAATAGAGAGACTACACTTCCCACGTCTCTCACCAATAAAATACCGAACTCGGGTAAGGAAATTAAACATTTTTTACACAAAAAATAATTGCTAAAAAAATTGTTGCTTAAAACACTCACTTTTATGTTGGTTATATTTCGTTATTTTCTATTAAAATTTAATATATTTTAAATGTATCTTACCGATTATATCGTTAGTATTTGAGATACACAAAAATTTTATTAAATTATTATTCAAAATCACGATAAAAATTAATTTAAACATTTAAATTTCAGCAACATATTTTCATTTTCTCGGTGCCAGTTTACGCACAAATAAATATAGGGCAGATTGTGAGAGATTGAGGTGGATAGATACCCACTGATCACACTCTGGCAATAGTATCGATCTTAAGCAAAAGCTTTTAAGTTTGGTGGTTTTCACGTATTTTAAGGAAAAAAAACTCTGGCTTTATTGCGCGATATGTGCTTCAAAATTCTCTAAATAACGAACACATTACATAAAAAGCATTTTTGGAAATGTTGGGCAGCAATTTTAATATACTAATACAATTTTAATGGTCAAAAAGTGAAAAAAGTCCATTTTTAGAAATTTCACCTTACGCGGTAAGTTTTTGACCCGAAATAAGGGTTTTTTTTATCAAAATAGTATTGCCTATCACGTGGTGATGGGAAAAAATTTTACGCAAAAAAAAAAACAAGTTATAACCCTAATGTGTATGTTTTTTTTTACCCAGTTTGTTAGCAATTTCTTATTTTTATTTGTATATTTATGTTATTTCGTGTTTTATCATTTCAATATCAAATGACTTGTAATAAGGGGTGCATATGTAACATTCATTCATTTTTTATTTTCTGATGCTGTTCCTTGTTTCGAATGAGGGTTTCGTATTTTTTCATTTAATTTGAGTTTTTTTTTTTTTCTTATTTCGATCTTTTTGATGTTATTCTAATGGAAGACTTAAACGCATAATTTTATTTATTATCAACAAAATTGCTTAGAAAAGTGTTTGTAATTGTTTGTTGATTGAAAATTGAAAGTAAATGTATATTGCCATACAGTTTGTTTATTTTACATTTTATTTTTTGATTAAATTCCTTCTTATTTTTTTTGCTGTAATTTGTTTCAAAGCAAATTATATTATCAAAAGGAAATTCATGAATAATGTATATTTTTTCAAAGAGGATATTTTATACAGATTTAAGTGTGATCTGAAATTTACCACCTGAGAAATTTGTTGTCAATTGAATTGACAAAAGCGAATAAAATACTGAATTCAAGTCCTTAAAAGTAACATAAAAAAGTCTGTTAAAGTAGCAGAAAATCTTTAATTACACAGAAATATTAACTATCTATATGCCAGCAGAACATTTAGGTAATGTTAGCAAAACGTGTCTGCAATTATTAATAAAATGAGAGAAGTATGAAAAATTAGTAAAAATTTAGTAATATTTTCGTAAAACTTTAATGGAAATCGATCACCAATTTTATTACTAAAATCAAGTAACTTTTTGGCATTACAAAGAATACAAATATGTTCAGCTTTAAAAGAAATTGCTCTCATTTATAAAAAATTAAATTAGTAAAATATTTGCTAATTATATTAATTTGGACTTAAAAAATTTGTAAAATATAATGTGAGCAAGATTAGTCGAGTTTAAAGCTATATGTTTTTTGCTAATATATATTTGAACAAAAAACTTTGTAATTTCGGTGACGCGAACAGAAAATTGTAAAGGCCTGTGACTTCATTTTAGATAAAGCGGTGGTTTTAAACGAAGCTCCATTTTGTCCCATATACCTTAAATGAGAAAATAAATCGATTTAAAAGATATGTGATCGATGTTAAACAATTTTGTTATCCATGATGAAAAATGTCTAAAATAGACAAAAAATATGTTCGTAAAGAGTACTAAAACATTGAAAAATGTCAACAACAAAAAATTTGAATAAGAAAATATATCACTTTAGCGAACAAACGAGGTGAGATATCACATTAGCGAACAAATTTTATATTTTTGTATAACAAAAATTATTAATAAAGACCACAAGAATGGAGCAAAATTCATAATTAATAGGG
Organism: Delia radicum; assembly: GCA_021234595.1. NCBI lineage: Eukaryota > Metazoa > Arthropoda > Insecta > Diptera > Anthomyiidae > Delia > Delia radicum. Next base: position 55,395,568 of record CM037853.1, read on the forward strand.
TTTTGTTAAAGTTCTGCCTATTAGGGAGGCTCTAGTTTATCTAAAGCTACGGGTTCTGATGAGATCTTTTAGTAATATTGAAATACTAGTACAAACCTAGCTAATATGTTTGATTTGCTTTATTTTTGTAAATATACGGATGTTGAAAGCTGGTTAGAAATCGAAAACAAGAAATGATTTTTATTCAAACTGGACTTTAAATTTTTTAACGTTTTCAAAATTCGTACTTGAAAAATTCTTAAAATCTCATTTGTTATTCAGGTTACGTTTAAATGAGGTAATTAGAAATAAATTCCGTTGTAGACAACATTATCAAGTTGTTTATTAAAAAATATAAGCACGTTCATTATTAATCAATTATTATTAAAAATGTCACACAACAAATTAGGTCGACGCAAACAGATATTTAAATTTTGTAAAGAAACTCCATTTTACAAAAATTAAAATTTTTTAATATTTTAAGGACATGTGATTTAAAAAAAAAAAAAAACTTAAACCTACAAGCCATTACAAGTAATCAAGAATAATAAAAGTGTGGAAAGAGAACCTGGTTTAGGCATGAAAAGCCGGTTGCAAAATTATAAACTTGATGCTGGGGGTAATAGCTCAAAATAGTTCCGTGAGGGCGGAGTAGCAATAAATGTAAACATTTATTATAAAAAATGTATTCCAGAACTTAAAACTCTATAAAAATGATAAAGTAGTTTTCTGGGCAGACCTCGCGTAATACCGCTATGCCAAAGTCACAATGGACAATTTTAATCGTCGAAAATCTAATATGTGCAAAAACAAAGAAACCCACTAAATGTAGCTCAACTTAGACCCATGGAAACTGTTTTAGCAAATTTAAAGAGAAAATTATAGAGAAACAGGTACCTGGCAAAATATAAAGATTAACTCATCAAAAAAGCAACAAAGGGCAAAAACCGGGATACAAAATGAATTTAGAGCTCAATGGCTGAAGTGTCGAAAAGAATCCGTACGACAATGCGCTATATGGTCAATAGTTTCTTTTTGTAAGTTTAGTATATTCCAGTATAAAACATGAAAATTGTAATTAAAATAAAAATTCTTTGTTCGCGTATTTTTTTTTAATATTGGTGTTTTTTTCCGTATTTTTGCCCATACGCTAAAGAAACGGTAATGACATATCATTATTTTTCGACTACCAGTAATGACACTAGCTTACTCTGCCCATTACTTTAATACAAATAATAAAGACTTACTTATAGTTATATATATTTTCCTATTATTTCTATACAAAAAATAATGCCTTATCTTAAAAACTTATTTTTGTCATTATTATTTTAAAAATAAATTAATAATCTAAACATTTTTTGAAAATCTGTTTTTAAGCTCATTGTTTTTTCCACTTTAGTACAAATAACTACTTGTTTTTTTATTTTTGCTAAGCTGAAAAGTAAAACCATTTATGGTTTTATCTATCAAGTATAACATGTCAAGATAGCTCACATCGTAGTGCGGTTGACTTACAACCTGAAGTCCCAAGTTCAAATACCGTGTGGGGACATCTTGTAACAAAAAAGTTTTCAATAAAAAAAAATGTTTTTTTTATTAAATTTCCTTTTTTTTGAAAATTTATTTTTAGATTCATTATTATTGTCCATACTTGTAAAGATAAATACAACCACATATTTTTTTATTTTTTTTTAGGTGTTTGGTAGTAATATGTCATTATTTTGCGTGATGACAGTTGTAAATATGTGCATGGGATTACCAAATATTACAATACTTATATAACTACTTATATGGTAATGCTTTTCTACCCTTTGCGAATTAACTAAAATCGCGTTATCGCTATAAAACCGTTACCGAAACAATTGAAAAAGCGTTATCCTTAAAATAACGTTGCCGAAATAATCTAACAAGATCAGAAAAAATAAGATATTTTCCCAAAGTTTGATCGTTTTTATTCGGGCAAAATAGGGCTAAAATATCGGTATGCATTGATATACTTCAATAAATAAAATAACGTTAACCATAAAATACCGTTACAGATACAATTGTAAACCCGTTATTCTGGAGATAACGTTACCAAAATAACTACAATATAGTTACCGTAAAAGCACCGTTACCGAATTAAGTAAAATACCGTTAACTCTAAAAAACTGTTAACGAAATAAATTAAATATCGTTAACTTTTTTGACAACCGTATCAAATCGGTTAACATGGTCTTTGTTGAGTACAAAGAATCAATTAAAGTTTTACTTATATAGTGCAATTCCATTTAATATCACCGTGAAATTACTCGATGTTTTCCGATTTTGATAAAATATTGTGAGTGTGTGCTCTAAAATTTAAAAAAAAATTTTTTTTTTTTTGGAAATCTCTGTCAACCCTATAGCTTCAAATTGTGGGATAGGGACTTCACTTAAAAGGTCATAACTTTTGATGTGTAAAAAATATCGAAATATTTGCATAAGAACGGCTAAGTTTTGGGGTATAAAAAAATAAATAAAAAAATATTTTACACATTTTTTAAAAATAAAAATTTTTGCAATGAAAATACTTTAAAATCAATTTTTGGAAAAAGATCCTTTTGTTAAAATTTTTATAGAAATAGCTACACATGAGTTCTAAATACCCTCCTTACTTAGTTAGATATCAGAAAAAATGTAGAAATATGTACACCAGAAAATGTGTTTTTTTCAATAGTAATAGTAGTTTTTCAATAGCAACATTAAAAAAAAAAAAACTAATTTTCTGATGTACATTAGGGTAATAACTTTTTGCATTTTTTGCAAATATCAAATCGCCCAGACAAAATCGTGTAGGGCATGGACAAATATTAAGAACTGCTTTTTAATTTTTCGCTATCGTTAAAAAAGGTTACGCACCAAACGCGTTAAAGTTTTGAATGACCATCACATCTATATAATTATTGGTTAGTAATGCAAGGTGGATTTCGAGAGCAATATTTGCCATTTTAGCATTTATTGTTGTTCCCAGTTACCAAAAACTTTTACAACCTATATGTGATTTCATTTGTGATGCATGGTTTCAAATCTGGTTTTCGGACCACTGTTTCCACGAAAATGATTTTGACCGGCTACGCAAGTCATTAATAAATTTTACGAAAGCCCACGAGTGTTTTCTCAGACAATTTGTACCTACACCATCTACAATTCCAAATCAACAACGCAGTAATATTTGTGCGGAACGTGGAATAAAAATAGTACAAGATATATATCCGTTTGTTAAAACATCGCGTACTTTGAACCTAAAGTTTATATCTTACAATACCTACTTTTAATCATTTATTGTTATTATTTGTTTACATACTTACATATGTATAAACCATATTTTAAAAAAATTTTTATTAAAAAAAATTTAAAAAAAATATATTAAATGCATTTTAGAAATCGCTGTCGGTGCGTAAGGTACCAAATTGAACTGAAATAGTTTTTTTTTATAATTAATACAATATTTGCCATTAGAAAACCCCTGGGGAGAATGTTGTCCGAAAAAAGTTATCACCCTAATGTACATACTTCTTTGAATGTATACCACTATGAAATTTTCAGGATATTTAGAACACATGTGTAACTATTTCTATAAAAACTTTAAAAATTTAAAAAAAAGGTTTTTTTTTCCAAAAATTGATTTTAAAGTTTTTTGTTCAAAAATTTTTATTTTTAAAAAATGAGTAACATTTTCGTTAGTTTATTTTTTACACATCAAAAGTTATGACCTTTTAAGTGAAGTCCCTACCCCATAATTTTAAGCTAAATGGTTGCCAGAGTTTTCCACAAAACAAAAAAAATTTTTTTTTTGTTTTTAATACTTGCGTTAACTTGCGTTAACTACCGCAATTTTAATACTTGCGTTAACTACCGCAGTTTTAAAAAAATCGGAAAACATCGATTAATTTCATGTTGATATTAAATGGAATTGCTCTATATTGTTTGAGTGCTTTTGGACTCAATATTAATATTTTTTTCCTCGTAATATATTCTTAAAACCATTATTCTTTTGATTAATTCTTGCCATAGTAACTAATCATTAATATGTTTTTCGAAATCATCGGGTTAGCTAGTTTTGCCACATATGCTGCGACTGTCAAATTAAATCAATATACCTGTGTCTATTTTACAAACCAATTTCTAGATAAAATCCTACTTAATACTAAGATTTTTCCACCTCAAACTGTTTAATTAATGATGCATGTTCTGAAAACCTATTAGATAACTTTCCAATAAATATAGCTTATGTTTGGTATTTTAGGTTCTTCTTTCCTTTTTAAATTATACATTTTTCCAATTTTCAGGAGCTTAATTGAAGATTTTTTTTTTATTAAATAGATATTTCAAATAACACATACACAAAAATTATAACCATGTTTTAAATTTTACCCAACTTGATTGTTAAAACAGTCATCGGAGAATAGTGCTTATTAACAAACAAGTCCCTTAAAAAAAACGGGCCAAACCATAGTAAGAAACTTTCATTTTTGTTCGTTTTATGTGCCTTTTAAAGAGCCTACAGCAATTGCGTTTATGTACTTTTCTAACAATGTAAGGTAACAAAGTCAATTTGACTTTTTTTCTTTCTTTCTTATTCTTAACAATCAAACACTATGCCTTTTGTTGCCATAAAATGATGCAGCAATGCGGAAAAATAAACCATTTGATTTTTCTGGGTTTTCTTGAAACTTTCATACTACAAAAATGGGCCATTTCAATAAAAGAGGGCTGGTAGAAATGGAACAAAATAGTAGACATTTTTTTTTTACTTGTTAGTAGAGTATAAGGATACCAAAAAAATAAAATACTAATAGAAAGTTTAAAGAACCGAAAAACTATGTTAACTGCAAAAATATGTATTCTTTCAGTCAGGATAACAAAAGAGCCAAAAACCAACAAGTGTTATACAAAAGAAACTAGAAAAATGGAAAAAAAAGAAGGAAAATATATAAAGAAAACCAAACTCATTATAAAAATATAATCATAAATACCCACTGTACTCAGTCATAACTAAAAGTAAACAGCTAAAAACGCACATATATTAACCACAAACAAGCAAGTGACTTAATTTGCATATATAACACTCTGGAGAAATATAATATATAATATGATAAAATTCTCCATGGGACAACCATATTATAACTATTGTGTGCAGTACATATATTTTAGCCACATTATCTATTCCAACTATATGTATACTAAGCACAGTGGGGTGTTACACAAATATTTTGGAAATAATTCAGTCATTTCGTACTGGCTGATGGGATTGCCATGAAGCTTCACACAGCCATAATCAATGTAATTTCAAGCTTACAAAAAAAAAATTTATTAAACAGTTTCATAATTTTTTATAAACCTTCAATGCCGGAATGATTCATTATTTTTATGAAGATTTTCATTAATTCTACAAGCATTTCATAGAAATTGACTTTAATGAAACCTGTGTCATAGATTCTATGAAAAGTTTCAAAGGGCGAGTTCCACTTACAATATTCATTAAAGCTATGAAAAAATGTATTACTTAAGTGAAGACAATTTTCTCAGTGTAGGCACAACAATTTTTATTTTGGTCGTTATATATAAAATTGTCAAGCTATTAAAATGTTTGAATACCCGAGGTGTCCTATTTAGAGTCTAATTGATCAGCGCCTGATAGATCTAATGCGCCCTTCTTTGGATACGTTTCGTAAACGGACTGTAACTCCATACAATATGTACAAATAGTACCAACATACAATAGTTATGTTTTCTTTGTTTTACATACTAAAGAAATAGTGACGTAATTTGGGGAAAGTAAATTCTACACTGACAGAATTATTCTTTATGATATTGATGAAACAATTTCATACAAATTTTTTTCGTAGATTTAATAAAGAATTTCACTATATCCAAGAAATTTTATTAATAGTAAGAAATTTTTCATAAAATATCATAGTTTCATAAAACAAATTTATTCAATTTCATAAATTGTCACTTCATAAATTTAACGACAATTTTCTGTACAGCTATGAAATAATTTAAAAGACTTATTTTTTTTTTATTTTTTCATAAAATTTCACAATTTTATTACTTTTCATACATTTTAAACTTTAGTTTTAAGATTTAATTCTCAAGTGTTCAACATATTTTATAAAGTGGTTTATTATTTCAGTGTAGCTTTGTATTAATTTTGGACTTCTATGAAATTGTATAAAAAATCATATGAAGCAATTCACTGGCTTAGTTCCAATGCATGTTTCAAGACATTCATGAAGAGTTTTATTAATTCAAGGAACTTTTTAATATTAAAATTTTTTATGAAACTGTTTCATAAATTCTATAAAAGCTTCATTGTCGGAATGATTCAATTGTTTTATAAAGATTATCATTTATTCTACAAGCATTTCATAAAAATTGACTTTAATGAAACCTGTGACATAGATTCTATGAAAAGTTTCAATGGACGAATTTTCAGTGGTAATTTTCGTTAAAGCTTTAAGGAAATTCCTTACTGAAGTGAAGATGATCCGTCACCATTTGTTTCGTATGTAAAACAGAGACAATATTTTGTATGTAGGTACTATTTTTACACATTGTATGGAATTGCAGTCCTTTTACGAAACGTATCCGCTAGAGTATTGAAGCCTTAAGTTTAAAAGAAGCTCGCACTAGCTATATCAGGCGCTAATCAATTAGACACCAAATAGGACATCTCGGCTATTAGCTTGATAATTTTATATTTATCAACAGATTGTAAAAAATTAAACATTTCTGTGCCTACACTGAGAGAATTATTTTTATTTCAGTAATGAATTTCTTCATAGCTTTAATGAAAACTGTCACTGCAACTCGTTCATTAAAACTTTTCATAGAATCTATGACACATGTTACAATACTAAAAGTTAATTTATATTAAATCCTTTATAGAATTAATGAAAATATTCATAAAATTAATGAAACATTCCGACAATGAAGGTTGTGAAATTTATGAAACAGTTTCATAATTTTTTTAATTTTGAGAAGTTCTTTTAATTAATAAACCTCATCATGAATGTTCTGAAAAATGCATTGGAACTAAGCCTATAGACCGCTTCCAATGATTTTTTTATGAATTTCAAAGAAGTTCGAAATTAACAAAAGGCTACATTGAAATAATAAATTTATAAAATATGTTGAGAATAAAATCTTAAAACTAAAGTTTAAAATGTATGAAAATTAATGAAATTATGAAATTTTATTTAAAAATAAAAAAAATTTAGTTTTGAAATACTTTCATAGCTCTAAAGAATATTTTCATTAAATTTATGAAGAGATGATTTATGAAATCGAATGAATTTTTATTATGAAACTATGAAGCTCTATAAATAAAAGTTATTAAATTTACTTAAATTTCTTGGATATAATGAAACTTTTCATTGAATTTGTGAAAAAAAATATTCTATGGAAATGTTTCATTAATATCATTAAGGATAATTCGTCAGTGTAAGTTTTCCGCATTTGAAAAACAAAATTTTTCATTTTTGCAATAACCATTTTCAGTTTTTTTTGCCAATTTAAAAAGCAATCAAAAGTTGATTGCTTTGAAGAGTGGGTGGTGATATTGAAGAAAAGTTATTCAATTAAACATGCTCTACCTTGTTCACCCTTCAACAAAAATGACTGAAAAGTTGAAAATTATGAAAAAACATGATTTTAGTAATTTTTTGATCAAAAGGTGTCCCATTTGGGAGTCTAATTGTTCATCACCTGATGGCTCTATTGGAGCCTGATTTGAAATGTATGCTTGGTATTACATTGTTGGCAGCTGTGTGAAGTTTCATGGCAATCTGATCTGCGAGTAAGAGATTGTTGAATTATTTCCAAAATATTTGTAAAACTAGCCACTGTGTGACGTTATATTCTAAACATAAGTACTACTCTGGAGTTTATTTTAAACAAACTAAACAAAAATTTTACTTATTTTTTTATTTTTGCTAAGAGAATACACATGTTTAATATACATGATGGGAAATGTATATAAACCACCACATAGCAATTTATAACAAAAACTGGGCCATCTGTTACAGATGTTGTTTTTATATCCTGCTAACAACAACAACAACAATTTTAGTAACTGTCATTAGAACAATGTGAGATAATTAAAAGGACCAACTAATTTTACAAAAAAATGTTTTATCTTAAATTTGATTATGTGGGAGAGTATTTATATAAGTTTGGCATTTTCATTATAAAACATTTAATTACATGTGTAAGACCCCGTTAAAGGTTCTTTATTTTAATAAAAGGTACCTTTTAAATAAAAGGTACTTTTTTAATCACATGCAGTTTTTTTTTTAAATGTACTTTTTTAATGAAAGTTATCTTTTTAATAAAAAGTACTTTTTCATGATATGGTACTTTCTAATAAAAGCACGAGGTACAACAATGGAAAAAATTCGGAAAAAATAGAATCTATTTGACTTGCATTTTGAAATTTACAGGGAATATTAAGATTATATTGAGCTTTAAGAAAATATTTTCTTCAGATTTTTCGACTTGTTCGAAGATGGTGGAAAACAGAAATTAAATAAAAAACCTAATTTTAAAAATAAAAAAAAAAATAAATAATTTTTAAAAAGAAGGTTCAAATACTTTTCAAATAAGGTATAAAACTTTAAAATCCATTCAGTAGTTTTAGAAAAACATGAAAAAAATGTTTAATAAGCGATACGTATTTCAAACAGAACCATGATTTTCAAATAAATTTGCACAATTTAGAAGCGTTGTTCAAGTGTCCGTCTATTCATATTGAAATGCCAAACCAAACTAAACGTAAATCACTTGACAGCTGACAAAATAGCCGCCAGTTAAAAAAGTGTTGCCAACTTGATGTTCTATACCTGTATAAAAAACACCATTTATTTAAATTTTCATATTCTAGTTTTTAAATTGAATGATTTCCTAAGAAAATTTCTAATCACCCAATTTTCTTTATTTGCCAACACCTTGATAGACAAACAGGCATGTTAAATGTCAACATATCAAAATGATAACAAAATTCTACCTATAATTACACTTTAAAGATGTGAAAATGATTAAAATGCAATAATTGTTAAATATTGTTTCATAGACATTTGCATTGTTGTCATGGCTCATGGTTCCTGAGTAGTTTGATAAATGTCACCCACATTCACAATACATTACACAAGGGAACAAAATTGAACTTTTTTTGTGTTGATTTGAAATTTGTAGCAAGTTTTACTAATTTGAGGTCGCTGATTTCAAATCTGCACTTGGTTTTTCTCTATCAGCTCGACTTTTCGAGATATACCGTTATGTTCAAAATTAAGGCACTTCCGCTACATATATTGGAATAACTTGAAAACGGTTCGCCATATTAAATTAAAAAAAAAACCGAAACTCGCAAACAATATTCTCTTTAAGCCGTGCTTACATTGTTTTTAAATTTTCCAAGTAGTTTTAGAGATATCGTTCAAGTTTTCAAAAAAAAAATTAAAATTTTTTAAAAAAAAAAAAATTTTTGTTCTTTAAAAATTCCGAAAAAATAAAATTGGGACAAAAATCACAGTTTAGTCTAGAAACAGTTAGTTAAATATATTTCGAATGAAATGAGCTTTATTTCATTGCAATCGGTGCACAACTTTTGATTTTGTTCACGATTTACTGAATTGATATAAATCGCGATTTCCATACAAAAATAACAATTTCTAATGTATAAGTGTTTGTATGTAATAGTTAGTTTTTTATGATTCTAAGAATTAAAAAAATTAAGTAATAAAAAAAGATTATTTCATTTTTATGGTTGCGGTAGCAAACTCATAACGCCTATAAATTGTATTGTTCCTTTATGACACCTAGTCAGTTCACAGTCAATTAAAGAGAAAAAAGAAAAGTGCACTTGTTTTATTGATGTGTGGTTTACCGTTGGTAACGGATGATTTTTTAAAGAAATTCCCCTTAACACATGTGTTCATTCATAAGTGACTGTCAATAAAATTGTGGATATAATTTTTTCTAGGTACTTCAGTAAAAAACTACGAAGTATTTATATGGGTTCATTCAACCAATTTTTCTCATTCAACAAGTGTTTACGAAAGCGAAAAGTATAACGACAAAAAATATTAAAAAATTTAACCTAGAACATTTCATCAGTGAACACAAAAAACTTTTGATTTTTATCCCTTGTTTTATTTATTGAAAACTGTGTTACTTTGAAATATATGTCAAAATTGGGCTATGACTACGTCAAGAAACACCTGTAAAATCAATCCCAACTATTTTTGTAACATATGTGGTAGAAAAAAGTGTGTCAGATTTTTACTACTTCGGATTTACCATGGAAACCCGTGACAAGTACTGGATTCCTAATACTGTATGTAAAAACTGTGTAGAGTATTTAAGGTTATGGGCAAACAAGCAACGGACCCAGTTCAAGTATAAAACACCAATGATCTGGCGGGAACCTTCGAATCATTATGATGATTGTTATTTTTGCGCTGTCAACATAACAGGCATTAATAAAACAAACCGGTCTAAATGGATTTATCCTAACGTGTTGTCTATTACCCAACCAGTCCTGTACTCTAGTGAGGATTCAGAATCACAACCATCTACATCTACACACAATTTTCACGACTTACGACAAAATGTTCCTTCACCAATTTCTGAATGTGGATCGGATGACTTCCATTTAGATATTTCTTCTGAACGCGAGCAATTTAATCAGGAGGAGCTTAGTAATTTAGTGAGAGACCTTGGACTCTCTAAAAAAGCATCTGAAATTATTGCTTCTCGATTAAAGCAAAAAAATCTGTTAACCCAAGGAACAACAGTTTCATACTACCGTAACAGAGCATATGATGGCGGACTATTGCTGTAACATTAAAAATAATCCCTCTAAACAAGATTATTTAAGAAAATCTTATAAAAGAAAATTTTCGATGAGTTGTAATTACATTGTAATATTTGTGTATTAAAATTTTTTATTTTTCTTTAAAATTCTCTTTTTGTGTTAAATTAAAAAGTATAGCTGATAGAAATAAACAAAATCAAAAGTTGTTATTTTTGTATGGAAACCGCGATTTATATTAATTCAGTAAATGGTGAACAAAATCAAAAGTTGTGCACCGATTGCAATGAAATAAAGCTCATTTCATTCGAAATATATTTAACTAACTGTTTCTAGACCAAAACTGTGATTTTTGTCCCATTTTTATTTTTTAGGAATTTTTAAAGAACAAAAATTTTTTTGTTTTAAAAAAATTTTAATTTTTTTTTCAAAACTTGAACGATATCTCTAAAACTACTTGGAAAATTTAAAAACAATGTAAGCACGGCTTAAAGAGAATATTGTTTGCGAGTTTCGGTTTTTTTTTAATTTAATATGGTGAACCGTTTTCAATTTATTCCAATATATGTAGCGGAAGTGCCTTAATTTTGAATATAACGGTATATCTCGAAAAGTCGAGCTGATAGAAAAAAACCAAGTGCATATTTGGATTCAGCGTCCCAAATAACCTTAAAAAAAATATTCAGTTCTTAATCAACAGAACCATTGTTCCCTTGTGTTATATAAGAATGACATCTAACATACATAATAAACTACATAGTACATCATTTAACCAATAAACAGACTCTAAATGTAATTATACTCTATAAAATTTAGATAAGAGCACAATATTTGCAAACACAAAAGCTAGTATACAGAATTGTGCGCAATTCAAACTGCCTGTTCAGTGTACACTCAGAGAAAATAGTATAATATTATGATAGTTTAGGTGTATCACGTTAAGATTTGCAATACCTAAAAATCATAATATAATCGTAGTAATCATATTGTAATCATAGTTGTCATATTATACTCGTTGTAATCATATTATGATACTATATGACTTTAGAACAATCATAATATGATCAGTTAGAATCATATATATGATAATTAGGGTCATAATATGATAATTTTTCATGCACTCGATCATATTTTTTCTCTGTGTGTCTTAAAATTTACTGATTGTAAGTAAATATATGTTTAATAGTAAATTTGTTTAGATGAGGTTTCATGTTTAGACATAAGGATATAGACAAAAGAATTTTTAATGGTATGTTAATATACAAACGTATGTAATTTTCACACTTTATATTTCATACACAAACACATACAAACAATATTTATGTACATTGTAAATACATATTTGTTTATGGCGTTGTCATATGGCAGTTAATTGTTCTTGTAAATTCTAATTATGTTACAAACAATATTGTATGTTAAACTGTCTATTTATAAAAGTTTTGGTAAATTTAAAAATTATTATTGTGGTTTTCATAATTATTAGCTTAAACATTTTTTTTTATGTAAAATAAATCAATAAATGTTATTAATTTAAAACCATTATTTGTAATAATTCTTTAACACTGAGAAAATTTTCTGCATGATATCAATGAATTTTTGCATTTTATTTATTTTTTAAATCGTTTATTTATTAAATAATTTATAATTTATATTATAAATACTAGTTAACAATAACAATTTCTATATACAATGTGTCATAGTTGAGTGGGTTAAGCAAGGCTAGTGTCAGGGGTTAAAAATATATAAAATTATACTGTTTTTTTTTTTTTTTTTTTCAGAAAACCACCAAAACTTTTTGGCATTCGATTTTTGTGTAAATCTTAAATCTTTAGTTGATATGCTAGTGCTATATCTCATATTCAAAATGTTCTAAAATAATATTTACCGCTGTTATATTGGCACCTCTATGGTCATGGTAAAAGACCGGGATGCCATTTTAGTTGTGAAGGTTTTTGTTGTTTGTTGTAAACAAAAGCCTCAGGTAGTACAAATCCCTTTTGCAAGGAATCAATTATGTATTCATAGTTTGTGTAATATGGGGCAATTACAGTGTTATTTTCCATATATTGGCTACACTGTAATATATAATTTCTGATCAGGTTTAATATAAAATTGTCTATTCCTATTATATTAGCATTATTATACAATTTCTTATTATATATGTATTTAAGTGAAGACCTGTATAATGGTTTATATGTTCTTAAACATTTTCTTTCAAAGACTCTAATCTTTTCCATATTTCAAGGAAATATATTGAACCAATATGGGTAGCCATATGTTAGTATAGGTATAACAAGGGACTGATACATTATTATTTTAATCTTAGGTTTAATATATTTTGAATGAAATCATGATCTATATGTAAAAACTTATTTTCTTGCCTTTATATGTATTTCCTTGACATGGTGGTTAAAATACAAAAATTTGTCCAAGTATATACCTAAATATTTTACTATTTCCTGATTTGGAATGCTACAATTTGATAAATTTGATTTTATTCCAAACTGATTCCAGGTTTTTCTTATGTTTGAGTTACATTTATCAACTGATGGTCTACAGAGAATGGTTTCGCATTATTGTGCATTGATTTGCATGCTCCAATTAATTGTATGCTGTTCAACTAAGTTGTAGATGTTTTGCAGATTCAGTTTTTTTTTGGCAAGAAAAAACAAATATTTTTCAACATAATCTCCTTTTAGTTCAATACACTTAGTCCAGCATTTCTCCCTTCCAAAAAATTAACATAGGCATTTCTTGGCCATATTTTGTCTTTTTTTTAAAAATTCTCGTTAAATCGGTCCAATAAGTTGGCATAATATTCGCCGTTTATTGTTTTTCGCTTTTAAATGTGATCGATGGGGATTATCCCGTGTGCATCCCAAAAAACTGTTGCACTCACCTTATTGGCCACGATTACGTTTATGTTCAATTGAGAGCAAACGCGGCACCCATCTTGCAGATAGCCATATGAAATACCAATGGCATCAACAATCTCACGTACTTTTACTCTTCGATCGGCCAACACCATATCGTGGATTTTTTCGAAACTTTTGAGTGTATTGACCTAAATGACGAAACTTGCTCAAAATTCGACAGTAGTCTATTAAGAGGTGATACTTGATGGGAGCAGTGTTGCATTTCACATAACTACGAGGGAAGCTCGAAAAGTCAATGACTTATTGATCCGCCATCGTATAACAATTTTTCAATTAAAGTGCTAAAAAATGTCAAAAATGTCAACCCTAGAGCAATAGTTTTTATTATTTTTTAATTATTTGTATAGTTAAGACCTCAAAATATGTGATGCTTTTTATTGCGTTGTTATATCTCTCTACTATCCAAAATTATCGGGCTTTAAAGTTGTTTCTTTAAAGCAACGACAGTGTAACATGGGTTAAGACTTCCTCTAATGCTTACTACAACCACGCTCTCATAAAGTCGAATGATTTCATCCTACCGAATTGATTCGGTAGCTGCAACCTCATACATTCGGTTGTCAAAACTGAATTAAAATCCAAAACTTTATGTTTATTAAAATATATATTTGCATTAAAACAATTTTAAGAATCAATTACTTTTTAAAACTTTCTGGAAAATTTTCGTATTCGCATTAAAAAAAAAAACCTATTTAAAGATGATTAAAAAAAATATTTTTTTTTTATTCAAAATTTTCTAAAACCAAAACAGTTTAGTTTTAGTTTTATTAAAGTTTTAAAAGAGTAAAAAGACACTTACTATATTTAAAATTTGTATTACAAACTTAAATTTTTTTTAGTACATTTTATATTAACGTCATATAGACAGTCGCAATTAATTTTTAATTAATATGCATTTGACAAATTTAATTTAGAAATGTAGAGGTTAAAAAGAAGAATAAAAGTTTTTCTCTAAAAATTATAACACTATTAATTTTTAAATCAGACTAGACTAGTTTCTGCCTTTTTATGGACAGGCTCATCAGTGATTTTCCATTTAAATTGTATTATTACTTGTGTCTTATAATTGTCAGATTGTCTCTATATGATACATTTTTCAACAACCTGCGGCTGTAAGAATCAAACCTGCGCTCATCTTACATTACAAACGTAACAATACCAAGTCATGACCGTTTAGCGATCACACCCAAGTATGGCCTCGAATCTAATGCAGTTTTCTTTCCTATTAGCTTTTTCTGTTATTGTATATTATACTCAGAAGATTTTTGATTTTTGTTTATTTTTCTAATCTCGTCCGTCTTTATTTTTAAATACCAAATATGTTCCATAAAGTTTTAAACATTGTTTTAAAAAAAAAAAAACTAAGAAAAACTTAGTGCGTCGTGAAGTGAATACTAGAACTAGTCAATTTTTTACACTTTGTGCTCAGAAACCATATTAAAATTGAAAAAAAAGAAAAATCGTAAAAAAATGGCTAAAAATTTTCTAAAATTCTTCGAAAAAGTGACTGATGGCTAAATGCAATTTTTCCGGCTAAACGTGTTCAAAAATGTTTAAATCTTGTCAGAAAATGGCTGAATTGGCAACCCTGACTACAACTAATTTGACTAATATTTATATAAATGTATAGATAATAAAATTGGCAATTTTTTTTTACCAAAAATTTTTCTCAGTCGGTGCTATAAATTAAAAGTTATATCTTAATCAGCGTAGAGAGAACCCTAAACGTATGAGTAATATCTTAAACGCATTTATTATTAAGTATACGACTGGGATATTAAGTTTATGTATTAAATATTTTAAAATAAAGAAATCTAAAAATTTCTTAAATTTTCTTAAATTTTAACAACGAATTATGTCTTTATATATAACTTAATATTATTAAAATGATACAAAAATTTTGTTTTTGACAGCTGTCAAAATTTTAGGTGTTAAAGTAATGCCAAAGAAGAGTGAAAACATAAAATACAGCAACAAATTCCTGTTATATTGCTAAAATAAAGATTATTTTAATATTTATAAAATTTATGGTAACTAAATAAAAGCCTTAATCTTGTTACAATATATTTTAAACCAATTTATTTTTTTTTTTGTAATTTTAAATACAATATAAACCTTAAACTTTTTAACCTATTCAACCACACTGACACTTTTTGACCGTAATATGTCTCTGCAGTTTTTTTTTCCAAATTTTTTAACAAGCGAGTTAAATATAAAAGATTTCAGTTTTTTTTCTAACAAAAACTATTTCTCTATTTTACCACTAACAGTATTTTGTGGTCATAATAAAGTTAGAAATGCTTTTTTGTTTTCGAATTTGTAAAAAAAAAAATCAACAGCACTCAGTATTTTCAATGCAGTTTATTTTTCTCTGTTTGTATACAGGAGTAGTATTTATTTTTCAATACCTTTAACAGTTATTAGCTGGATTAATTTCGGTAGAACATAACTTTAAGATAAAAATATCTAATGAATCTATATTTCGGCAATGAGATGATAGTTGCATTATTTATTATTTTAAGAATGTTAAATAACCCAGTTTAAAAACGGTCATGATATGTCATTACTTTAATCGCTGCCAGTAATGAACCAGCTTATTCTCTGCATTATTTTAACACAAATAATGAGGACATACTAAAAGACTAGCTAATTTTCTCATTATTTTAATACAAATAATATGCGTTACCCATAAGTACTTATTTTTGACATTATTTTATATATAAAATGATGTTCTCAAAATTTTTTGAAAATCTTTTTTAGACTGATTATTTTTTCAACTCTATTAAGTGCGAGCATAACAACTTATTTTTGATTTTTTTGTTAGCTGGAAAGTAATGACATTTTGTGCAATCAAATCATTTATGCCCTATGTATCGCGTGTTTTTTATAGAGTGAAACGGTAATGACATGTTATTATTTTTCGTACAACCAGTAATGATATCAGCTTACTCTCTGCTTTACTTTAAAACATATACATAATCACATAATTTTCCCATTATTTCAAAACAGACAAAAATGCATTACCCATAAGTACTTATTTTTATTATTATTTAAAATATAATGTAAAGATCTACAAATTCTTTGAAAATCAATTTTTGGACTAATTATGTTTTCACCTGTAAGTACATTTACTATTATTTCTTTTTCGTTTGGTGTGAGCTTGAAAGTAATGACATTTTGTGCAAGCAAGTCATTTATATTTTATCTATCAAGAATAACATGCCGATATAGCTCTGATGGTAGAATGATAGACTGAAAAACAGGAGTCCCAGGTTCGAATCCCGAAAATTTATTGCTAGACTCATTCCTTTTGTCCATACTAGTTAGCATATATAGTCCAGTCAAATAGGCAAAAAAGGGGGTCAACCTACGAATTCCAGGTAATAGGCTGGAAACTCGTATATGCCTTTATTTTGATTTTCTAAATACTGTCTCAAAAGTCGCATAAAATTACGTGTCTGCGTCGTGAGTTATTCAAGGTCAAATCAGTTTTAGGCGATTATCTCGGTTTCTATAGATCCAATGATGTAAACACCTATTATAAAAATTGTAGGTCATGTAATTTGTAACAAATTTTGTAACAAACATTTTTTTATGCGCTCAACGGTTTTCGAGATAGAAGGCATTGATTCCGGAGCTCTCACCCCTACCTGCAATTATTTAAGGTCAACCGTAAATCTCGTCATATTACAAACAAATATTTTCAAATTAAGAGAATTTAAGAAAACATCCTGATAATCTATTATTATTTTAAATATGTTTACCATTCTTAAGCGAACTTAGCTTATAACGAACTTAATTGTCCGGTTCCTTTGAGTTCGTTATAACGGTAATCCACTGTATTATCTAATAAATAATATAAATTATTCATTGTTAGTGATATTTTAGTAATTTAATCACTTTATAATTTAATCACTCTTATATTATTAACCGAGATTCACGGGTGACCTTGAATAATTGCAGGTAGCGGTGAGCGCTCCCGTGCCTCTGCCCTCTATCTCGCAAACGGTTGAGCGCATGAAAAAATGTTTGTAACAAATTTTGTTACAAATTGCATGACCTATAATATTTATAATAGATGTTGACATCATTGGAGCTATAGAAAACGAGATAGTCGCCAAAAACTAATTTTTGTGACCTTTGACATTGAATAACTGACGACGCAGACACGAGATTCTATGAGACTTTTGAGACAGTATTTGAATACCAAAATAAAGCCATAGTTTCCAGCCTATTACCTGGAATTCGGAGGTGAAACCCTAATTTGACTGGACTAATAGGCTACCACAAATTTTTTGATTTTTCGTAATGTGTTTAGTAATGACATGTCATTGTTTTTCGCGATATCTCTATATAAAAGTAATGAGATTTGTAATGAGAATTGTAAGTACTTGCCATTACCACATATGTATTCAACTATATACCTGAACAATATAACCACTTAGACGGTATTGCTTTTGTACAATGGGAAAGAAAGGCGAAATTATAGACAAATTATCAAAGACTGTTATTTGTAAAGTTACCCAAAACAATAACATTTCAAAATAGAGAAACATGGGCATAGTAGACCTTAATATACAGTACACCATTTAATTAACTTAATCCTACTAAATGTTCTTAGAATCTCATTAAAGGTCACATTCAAGCTTTTAAATTGAAATACAATTTAAGTTCTTAATAGTGAAAATGTGTTATTTATGCCGAATTTTATTTTTTAAATTCATAAATATTTTTAAATTCACAAATATTATTGTTTTGTATTTTGTCAGAATGTAATTAAACCAAGGTCTTAATGTCTGTCCGTAGAAAGAATTTATCAACTATATTCATTTTATTATTAGCTCTAATTCTTTGTATAAAAATGAATTTTTAATCAAGAAGACTTTACATATTTTGTACACTCATAAAAAAAAAAAACAGTGCGAATAGTTAAAAATTCAGCTACAACAACAGAAAATAGTACTTTAATTTGCGCTAGCAGATTTGTCAATGAAGTTTAGTATTACAGTCCACTAAATTTAGGTAACTTTAATTTTAGAAGAATTAAATTTGCGTTGACAGTTGTAATTAAATAAACTAAGAATTTAGCTGAATCAACATAAGTTTTAAGATAATTAAACAGAAAATTTCTGCTACAAAGTTCTTTCTTTCTACAATAATAGAAATAAACCTGAGAAATAAAAAAAACCTACTAAAAATTAGTTAAAAATTACCTTACAGAAAAAACTGCTAAAATTAGCAGATTTTTTACTAAATATTGGTAATATAAGAAAAGCAAAAATAAATCTGTTAAATTGAAAAATATTTAGTTATATTAGTGCGAAATTTTAGTTCATTAAAAGTAACAAAATAATTAGCTAAGATCCGCAAATATATTTACTAAATATTAGTAGATAAAAAAAATCATTAAAAAATGAGAAATTTTTAAAGTTTTTTCAATGCCAATATAAGTCTGCACTTATGAAATCAGCAATCTACTAACTTTTACCAAACATTTCTTTTGATTTTATTAAAATAAACTGTTATTTTATTTCTACTTCTAAATTTTGCAAATATTTTGTTTATATTTGCAATTTTGAGTGTACAAATATTTAGTAAAAGTTTTTACTAATTTTACAGAGTAAACTGTTATTTTCAAATAACTAAAATTCACATCGAATATAACTAAACTTTTTCAACATAGCGGATTTATTTTTGTTGTTCTTTAGACTCGTAGAAATGTTAAAATAGTAACGTATTGGCAAAAAAATTGTTTTTACGACCACTTTTAACCCAATAGTTTACATTTTTTGTTTTCTATCCACTAGTGTTAAACGAAAGTGTTAAACGAAATTTCATATTTTTGTTTTACTGAAATTCGGTTACTACAACTCAAATGCGGTTACTACATAGTGGGTTGGTGCAACTGAACCTTAGTTTTAACAATAAAGTTCGGTTAATTCAACTAAATTTTAGTTGCAACACCCAAAATATTCAGAAATCGAATGTGAATATCGTTTGTACTAACTAAATTAATAAGTTGTTGCTATTAAAATACACTTCTCAATTCCTTTGGCACTTTGTTTCTTTGTGTGCGAGAACTAGTTTTACTTTAAAATCAAAGTACAAAAATCATATATTTTTTTAGAAGTGGGTATTAAAAATTCTTTTAAGATTAAGACATATAAAATTAACCACTCGATTTCTAGTATAGAAGATCCACATCAAATGTAGGACAGCTCATCTCGTCCAAATGTAGGACAGCTAATCTCAGTGGATTTTTAAATATCGCATTTCAAAACATGAAAAATATTCTAAAATTTTTAAAAACTAGTCATTCATAATATTCCATATTTTTTTAACAGCTTAAGCTACTAGACTCATTGATACCTTGTTAAATTGCGGTTTCACTAGAGCACACAAAGTTATCACTTCTCTATTGCAAAATGCATTGTTTTCAAAAACCGCGGTTCAGAAAATTGTATTTGAAAAAACTGTTTGTTTTTAAAACAAATATATGTTAAAAATACCTTACATCTCTATGTATATGTGGAGCTCTTACGGTATCCAGAGTTATGAATAAAAATGTGAAAAAAAATTTACTACAAAGCCTATAACTGAGTAATATGCAGGAACACCACATAGAGATTTGGTGACGATATAGAAAAATAATTTCAAATTAACGTATATTTTTTAAAAAATTTTAAATAACCAGTTATTTTAAATACAGCGGTTTAAACCACGGATTCTGAAAAAAATGCATTTTTCGTCAAGAAGTTAATCATTTATGTGAACCAGAAAAACCACAATTTGCATACTTTTAAAATGCAATTAAAACCGTTGAAAATATAGGGGCAATTATGTGCAACTACTTTTGCACAAATTTTTATGTTTTCCAATAAATAATTTTTTTTATGGAAATCTTACTTCTCTATTATCTATTATTCTCTAGTATCTTTTTTTAGATTTTTATCCATAATTTTGTAATTCCGTAAGAGGTTCACAAATTATGCAACGGCATTGTGTAATACATTTTAATTAACATATATTTTTTTGAAAATTTAAAAAAATCAGTTATATTAAATACAGCATTTTAAACAACAGATTTTGAAAAAAAAAATGCATTTACCTTCAAAAACTAGATTTAACCATTGAAGAGATATGGACGATTAAGTACGACTAATTTAGCTAAATTTTAGATTTGTTTTTACATATTTTTAAACGCGATATTTCTACAACCGTTAGAGCTAGCAGCCCAAAACTTGTACGATGACATACACTTACCTTACATATCAAATTTTGGATATTTGTTGCCGGTTTTATATGGAATGAGTCTATAAATAAAATAAAAGCACGTGTATTTGTGTGTTTTTTTTAATGTGCATACTTATAGTAAATAAACTCAATTAACACTTAAGAGGAATGTTTTGAAATGTTGAAAAAAGTAATTTTTAATTTGTTATTACACTTTTATTGATATTGAATAGTTTGAGTAGCATTTATATACTAATAACATATTATTAAAACTAATCCGATATTTTTTTCGTAAATATCAGTAAGTTTGTTTCTTACCATTTGGAAGTTCATGTAATTTTTGAATATTTGCATAGAAAAAGCAATATCTTCTGCAAAAATCAATAGTTTTGCATAATTTGTTCCTTATAATTTTGTTCCTTATTAGTTAAATTATATTTTATTACAAACTACAGTAAAACTCGCTTAAGACGAACTCTGTTAAGACGAACCCTCGGTTGTTACGAACTGTTTTAAGAAGCTCCCAGTTTTTTTCATATTTGGGCAACTTTGCTAATCAGCTGTCACGTAAAAAAATAAAAAAATAGAAATATAAATAGAAAATTTACTATTTATGAAAAAATTAAAATATTAAAGGAAAATTTGAAAATTTTTATACAAAAAGTCAGAAATCAACAATTAAAAGAAAGCGTGGCTCAAAAAATTATATGTTGGAAAGAGCTTTACTGTTGCGGTTTCCCCAAGTGAGATCGGAAAACACACCAGTTTCCGGGGCTTTAATGATGGAAAAGGCAGATAAATTAGCTGCGGATCTCAACATAGAGTTTAAAGCTACAAACGGCTGGCTAGATCGTTTTAAAGTCAGACACGATAGTTTTTAAAAAAAAATAGTGGACAGGCAAGCAGTGTGTTACCTGAAATGACTACCACTTGGACAACAGTAATATTGCCTTTAATTTTGAACAAATATTATATCAGTGACATTTTTAACTGTGACGAGTTTGGTTTATTTTATCGCTGCCTACCTGACAAAACGATGGCATTTAAATTGGATAAATGTTTTGGAGGAAAAAAGTAAAAGGAAAGATTAACTGTTTTATTTGGATGTAATGCTGATGTCTCTGACGAACTTCCACTTTTTATCATCGGCAAAATCAAGAAACCTCGATATTTTAAAAATGTTAATAAACTTCCTTTGCAAACAGAATAAAAAAAATGCTTTAATTTTGGATAATTGTACTGCGCATCCCTTTGTCGAACTAGAATCAATAAAATTGTTTTTTTTTTTAACACCAAATACAACAAGCGTTCTGTAACCTTGCGATCAAGGGATAATTAAAATCTCAAACATCAATACAGAACTAATATTTTAAGAAAATACATAGCTGCTATCGAACTTAAACAAAAATTGGATATTAACATATTGGAGGCGTTATACACTTTGAAAAACGCCTGGAGTAATGTCACACAAAGTACAATTGGAAATTGTTTTCGTTATTGTGGATTTGAACAACAATTTTTAATATTGAAGATGAAAGTGTGGAAGAACACTCTGTATCCGTTTTATGGGATAGAACCAATATGAATTCCTTATCAGTGGATGACTTTCTAGATATATATATGTGTTGACGTCACATACATTATGAAATGAGAAATATTGAAAGTTGTTAATCCTCCCGATGTTGAAATTTTGTCAAGTTATGAAGGAGTAGAAATCGAGGAGGAATTATCTAATATAATATATAAAAAAATATATTCAATCATATTGTTAATAGAAAAACTTATAACGAATGAAATCGTTAATTCAGTCATTAAGAAAAAAATAACAGATTTAAAAAAAAAAAAAAAATAAGGATTTTAATTGACTTTTTAACTGTGAATGCATGAAATGTTAGTTTTATCTTTTATTTATGTAAAAATCTGAATAATCTTGTTTTTGATTTAATAAGTACACACAGAGAAAAATTTAACTATTGGCCAACTGCAATTCGGTGACTACGATTTACATTCGACAGTTACGAATTTCAGTCGGTTGGCACAAATTAACATTAGTTTTCACAACAATGTTCGGTTAATTCAAATGAATTTTAGTTGCAAAACTCAAAATATTCATAAATCTAATGTAAATATCGTTGAAATAACCGAATTTATGAGTTGTTACCATTAAAATACAATTTTCAATTCGGTTGGCACTTTATTTCTCTGTGTGTACATATTTTTTTATCGTTAAAAAAATCCCGCTTAATACGAACCTCGCTTAAGACGAACTATTTTTCTGGGCCCTCGGAGTTCGTCTTAACCGGGTTTTACTGTATAACACATTAATTTTATATCTAATATTGTAATAAACGATTTTTTGCTACGCAGTCGACACTGTACCACATGGCGCATGAGTTATATTTTTTAACATAAATTAACGTAGATATTACTCATACGCCATATACTACCGATTTATATGAATAATTCGTTAAAAAGTAAAAAAGTTGTTATTGTTTATTTTTAAAAGTTTAGAATGTTTTCAATTGTGATTACCGAGTTTAGCTGGTCTATTTAAGTTAGACCAACATTTTCTCAAACAAAATTATTTAGTTTATAAATTAGATTATGTATTTTTGATGTATTCTCACATAATTGGTATGATATTAATTCAATTCAACTTATGCTAAATATTTAATAAATTCTTAAATTTTTTTTAAATTTAAACGCTAAATAAAAATTTTTCATGCTATTAAATATTAAATAAAATGAATCCAAAAAAAAAAAAAAATTAAATCATCTAGTTTGTTATAATGTATGTATCAGTACAGTAGCCAATAAATTTATTTTCAGAATTATGCACCCATATTTTTTTTAGGCAAATTTGGCGTTGATCGTCACAAAGATCAAAAATAAAATGTCAATAGACGAGAGATGAAAGATGCGGAAAGATGAAAGGCTTCAAACATGGCAACACTGTAATTGAGCGAGACGATAAGTCTTTGAATTTATTTATGTGAAATTTATTTATATTGCTAATAAAAAGAGGATATAAAAGATTTATTATAACTAAATCGGTACAGTCTTTAAATATTAAACTGAAATTTGTAAAAATGGATTGAATTTATGAAATCCTTTTGCGAACCAAATAATTTTTGTAATTTTTTTTCATTGAAAAAAAAAATACTCCGTAACGGCTTCAATTTTCCTAAAAATTAATTGAATTTGCGATATCGGTTTTGCGAACCAAAAAATTGTTGTTATTTTTGTTTTATTGAAAATAAAATACTCTATAAGGAAAAATATAAAATAAGGAAAACTTTGTTCTAAAAGCAAGCTTTGGCCTAAAAAGTACCAAAAAATATGCTTAAAAAAAAATATTTACTTTTTTATCAAAAATATGCATTTTATAACAAAATATGCTATTGAGAGCAAAATAATAAAAAATTTGCTGTTACAAATCGATGGCAGAATTCGTCAATTGTTCTAAAAATGATAAATATTCCATACATGCGTAGGAAAATCATGATGCAGCATATTTCTGGTTGACCTGCATTCATTTGAAAAAATTTGACTTTTGGATATACTAGTTTTTTAGAAAACTTTTTGCATCAATAATTTAGTTCAACATTTTTTTCGAACTTTTGACTTACTGCGACCCGTTGAAATATTATAAAGCTAAAGTTATAGTTTTTTACATAATATTTAAAATTTGTTTATTTTTGGTACACACAATACAATCAGAAGAAATGTCACAAAATTATCCGATATATACCAAGCCATTGTTGAGCTTCTAAATCATATTTTTAAGTCTGATTTTGAACTATCACGCGGCTCATCAGCTGAAAATAATTGTTTATAGCGTGAGTAAGGCAACCAATTTTATAAATATTTTCTATTAAATTAACATCTTAATAAATGTTAAGCGGGTTGCGCTCTTGCACTCCATTTTTAACACTCTAATTGTTATCCGGTGCATATTAAAAGCATTTCAAAGATAATTTTATTATTTTTTATTAAAAAATTTAGTGGTAAAGTAAGGCTTAAAGTATATTCAGCAGATTCTAGTATACATAAAAAAGCGCTCAAAAAATTTCACAATTATTTTTACTCAAAATGTTTTAAAACTGAAACTATTAATTTCTATGTACAAGAAATCTTCAAATTTGTATGAATTTCTGTGGGATAAAATTATCAAAAACTTTAAATTAAATTTCACTTAAATCTAATTTTAAATTAGAAAATGTATTACAAAAAAATAATGGGAGCAAGATTTACAGACAGAACAAAGAAAGTTCGTTAAAATGTTTTACAAATATTTTACTTTTAAATTTTAAAAAATTAAAACCAAATTAATAAGTTTGAGAAAAAACATTTATAGATTATCTCCTAATAAAGAAATATAGAGCATGGCCTCGAACTTGAATAATTTTCATTTTTATTGCACAGTTAAAGGTCGAAAAAAACATAATTTTTATTTTTAATAAAAATTATATCAAACTTGTAAAATAGACAAAGTACGGTCTAGTTTACTTTACAACTTGTTTTTAAACAAACCAAAACAAGTGTGAAAATAATAAGGAGAATAAAAACAAAAAGCGTGTATTGTATATCTACCAAAGGTAGAGCTTGCACATAACGAACTAATTTTCAATTTATTTTTGATCAATGGTGATAATCTTTAACTTCATATATTAGTTCTAATTTAGTGG
>CM037853.1:55421337-55489801 GCA_021234595.1 Delia radicum
TGATATTTTAGGATTCGATTAAGATTTACTACTCAAGGTATTGTAAAAATTTTGGTATATTCGTGTATAGCATACCAGACAAGAGAACTAAACTCAGCACATCTTTCGCTATTACTTGGGTGAGGTATTTGTTCGCTAATTTTGACAATTGACGAGCAATTGGATATACAGTGGATGCAATAAATTTAAGTTCACTCATGAAATTGTAATTTTTTTCCAAAATATTTGGCAATGTTTATAAGTTATTGCTACCACATAAAAATAACATTAATACCAGCAGACACCAAATCCCTTTTGATTCAGTTAATGCAGTTTTTTCTGGATATTTAACAAGTTTTAAAAATTATTCATTGTTTGCCTGCAAAATAAATATATGTTCAGGGATGTTAAACACAACTTTCGGTAGGAAATGAAAAACATATAATTTATTTGTACTTTATCAATTATGTCCGTTGTGAAGATTTACTCTAGTTACCTAACTATGATCTCAACCATGTTTTCTATAAAAAAAAAATTGGTAAAAAGAATGAAATTTGGCAAAATTTTAAAAAAAATTTAAAAACGCCCCTTTTGACTTGTAGTTGCTGTTTACTAAGAAGCTCAATTCACGTAATTCGCCGAACGTAATAAAACCTAAATTTTCAAAAAATTTAGGCCAATTAAAATTAAAAAAACTATATCTTTTGGATATTTTTTTAAATATTTGTAATCGGTATTCTATTTTTGCCCGTTACAGTGACATTTTTGCTGTTTTCTCCTCTATTTTTAAATTTTTTGGTGATATTTTAAGCTTCGGCTAGATAGTATGTAAAATATATATACACTTAGAATACTATGTAGGTAAACATCACTGCAAATGTAGTTAAAAACAAATGAAATATCTTTATCGACTTACATTTCAGTAAATTAAACTAACACTGTCATTTGTTTTTTACTGTTCAAATAATGAACAACAATTGCAGTAAAAATGAAGCACATATGTAATAAAAAATAAACTAAACATTTATATTTTCTTTTAAATAAAAAAAAAAATACTATATAAAATGAATTCAAAATCATAACGCCGTAATTTTATGTAGTGTGTTTTTTAAATGAACTTCGTATGTAGTCAAAAATGAATGTTTTCTACAAATTACTTTTTTTGTCACTTAAAAATAAAGATTCTGTATTACAATCTCAAACAACTTACAAATATTTACACCAGAAGTGACCTGAGTGCACATATGAGCAATATAAATTTTTATTAATCATACGCATTTTTCAAACTTATCGAAAAGTTTGCTTTAAAAACTTTTACTTATATACATCCAGAAACATATCTAATTCCATATATTTAAAGTTCGTTATTTTAAATTTTACATACTTTTTTAGCATATTGTTTTTGTGTTTATATGTTAATTTTTTGTAGTTGTCTTGTAAATTTTAAGTTGTTTTTTAGGGTAATATTATTTTTTTTTTAACAATAAAACCACTACATCTACATCAAACTTGTAGGACAATGAAAAGAACAATGATTACATAAAATACGAAAATGTAAATTTTTAAAATGAATGCGAATAATAAGAATATCCCTATAGTGGTTTCCCTATAGTGGTTTGGTAATATAAGATTCAATAATATTTGGAATAGTTGGAATAGTTCAGCTGGTTTGGAAGCATTTAAAAAAATTTGATTACAACAAAAAATGCGGTTCTTGAATTTAATTGTAAAAACTTGTTGATGTCCCAAATCGATCGTAATATAGACTTCATGGAAAAATGTAAATCTTACAAAATCGTTTCATGTTATGCAGTGCAATGGACGAAATGTGTAACCCAAAATTGCTCGGATCGAATGATTAATATTCATAATTTCGCATTAAACATACGTTCTAAAGAGATGCATCCAATCTCTGTTAGTATAACATAACCAAGATAAAACACAGTGTGGCCAATATAAAATATTTTGTAAATAGTTCAGGCATTTCCTAACGGTTTATCGGATTTCCATAATACTTGCATTCACACTTAGCCAAAGCAATTTCGAGGCACCCTCTGACAAACACAAAAATGATTTTGAGTATGTTAAAGTGTTTTGTACGTATGGTACTTCGTCACTCTTTAAGTCCGAAATTACCTCGGATATGTGTATGGGAAGATGTATGTCAATTCGTCTATTAGGTAAGAAGTTACTGAATAATTTCCTAAAAGTGCGCCCCGGTAGGCCAGTTGGTAGCGTGCTGGCTTATCAGTGCGGTGGTCGTGGGTTCGATTCCCACCAGAGGCACTGGTCTGTTTTCGCTACAACGCGCCGAAGGCCATAGAGCTAGTGCTCGGTTAGGGTAATAGTATATAATTTGTTAATATATGATTGTTAATTTATAAAAAAAAAAAAAATTTCCAAAAAATAAAGTTCGGGTCCACTGTGTTATGTGCTTAAAAAAATTAAACTTTTTTGATATTATTTGAAACTTTTAAAAGAGTAATTGAAAAATAATTGTCTACGCATACAACTCAGGGAAAACAAAATATAAGAAAACGTTTTTTCTATAACCCAATACCTAGTTTAAAATTTCAAAGATATTTCACTTTAAAAGAAAATTTGTTTTGTTTTTTTTTTTTTTTTTTTTTTTTTTTTTTGATTTTATTTAAAGAACAAAACTGTTTTTATTTCTGTATATTGTACATATTTTACTTTGAAAGTTTTCCCACAACATTGTTATGGGTCAACAACTTTTAAAGTGTATTTTTTTGTTTCACTTATTTTAAAGAAAGACAAATAAAAGATATTTCATGTCGTTTAAAAATCTACTCTATGAAAAACGTTTTTCTGTTCGTACAAAAAATACCAAATATGGACCACTCAAAGCAATCGCTTATATACACATTTTCTACCTCGGTACTTGGTTGTTGAAATATTTTACTTGTGTTTGTTGGTGGTTTACTTTTAAAACTGTTTTTTTTTTTTTAATATTTACATTCGAAATAACAAACAGTAATGGACCTAATTTTGATTTTTAGACTAACGAAGTAACTACACAGTGTTCAATCCGCAGATTTTAAATGATATATTGTTAAGGAAAAAAAAAAATATTAGACACTTATTTTTTTTTTAGATGCGCAATTGCACGTTAAGGTGTTAAAAATTGGAGTCAAAAATTACAAAATTTTTGTATGAAAATGTCTTTAAAATTTAAGAAATTCAGAGTTTTTTCTACGCAGTATTAACGTACTCGATACAACGAAAATGTTAATATCCATATTGCAAATGCTGTGGGCCAAAGTTTGCCAGTTATTTGAAATATACAAAATACGGGAAAAGTCGTGCTGAATTAAATTAAATATGTGTTTTCCGGGTCAACTGTGATTTTTGAATGCAGAAAAAATTTAAAGCTAGGAAATAGACGACTAAATTCTGTTGTGTTTTGCAGAATCAGTTAGGATTTTAACATTAAACTTGAAATTAAAACATTTGAAATTTATGAAATAAGGTTACAAAATTAAAAAGTATTTTAATTTTAAAGATGGTGAATACAAAATTATGCTTTGAGTAGCAATTCACGACAATAAATCAATCTGCTTTATCAATAAAGATGTCTCTTATGGATTTTAGTGCATAGTTTCGAAAAAATTTATCCGTAAAGAAATTTTTTTTTGTTTTTTTTTTTTTCATGGACTAGTTATTGCCAAAAACGGTAAGGAAAAATAAAATTTAAAAAAAATCAAATCTTAAAGACATTTCGAAAACATCAGTAATGAAACTATTATACGAGGGAAAAAAATTTTAAAAACGATATGGATTTTCCTAAAATGTTTTGATTGGATTTAATGCTTTCAAATTAAAAAAATAAGCTTTATTAAAAATAATGAAATTTTTTGATTTTAACATTTTTTATTAAAATTCGGTTATTGAAGTGGGCCATGGTAATTAAACTATTACTGAGGCCTTCCCCAGGAAACGTAGAATATATGTGAGTAATTTCAAAGAATTCCGTTAAAACTTTCTTCGAAGTTTGTATTCGAAAAAAAAGAAAAAATTTAAAAAGGTGGATGAAATTTTAATATTAGATTTTTGGTCAAAAGTAGGCGTAGAAGTGGGCGTGGTCGATAAAAACTATACTACGATCTAAGTTGAGGTCCGAGGACTATTCATGCCAAATTTGAGAAAAAGCCGATGAGAATTGCAAATTTGTATAGAGAACAAACAGAAATTGTTTTTTTTTATTTTTTTATTTTATTAATTATTAACCATATAATTACAAATTTTATGCTATTACTCTAACCGAGCACTATCTACTATGGTCTTCGGCGCGTTGTAGTGAAAATAGACCACAAGTTAGTTAGGACAAGTTAGAAGTTGGTAGTGCTAAAGTAGGACCATTTTAGGATTTATGTGATATGCAACATAACCAGTGGGAAAAAATGTTTCATGTGACTGGCGTAGGTGTACGTATCGTAGAACTAGAAAAAAATTTTTAAAGGAAATCTAGTCACATATTAAGCGCAATGTATTCTGTGATAGGGGAAGTTTGACTGGAATAGTTTTGCGACGTACCACTGCACTGGTATAAGGGGTACATGTCGCCGGGCTTTCGAAAAGTAATTAGCAAGTAACCTGTCACTTTTTATTCAGCGTTTGTCATATTATGTACGGGTTTCGAAATCGCCCTTTCGGAACCAGCCACTGCACTTATCCAAAACAGCGTGTCATACCAACAAGTTCAAAAAACCTTCAAAAAGGCAGAACAACAATAAATTTTAAAATTAGGTTATTTTGTCTATACCCAACAAAAAACTAAATTCATTATAACAATTTAAATTTTAAGAAGTACATAAACTAGACAAAATATCCGGATGTTAAAATATTAGATTTTTTTTCAAGTTTTTCCTTTATTTTCTAACATTGGTATTATCAAACAATTTCTACGAATTTTTATATCCCAACACTTCTAAAAAGCACTTCATGAACAGCACAAATATAATGTATAACTTGTAAAGCCGAGTAACGAAATATATACTCAGATTCAATTTTGTAGCCAAAGAAATTCTTACAAATCGCCAATTACTTATACATCAAAAATCGTTACCAAAATCTTGTAAGATATCTTAACAAAATATTTCGAAGCCAATATGCAGAAACTTTGCAATTTTAATTTATATTCTTGTAAAGTGTTTCAAGTTTTTGAATAAGTTGTGAAAAAAATCATATTCTGGTGATATATTTCTAATTGTTTGGTAGCGATATTTTATGTGTAAAATCGCCATTCACTTGAAAAATCGCCATAAAAATCGCCAGTCGGCAATTCAAAATTAACATCCCAAACCAGTATTAAGATCGCGACGTATGGCGATAAGTCGCCATATATGGCAACCCTGGTCACTATAAAAACAGTTCCTTATTCAGTTCTTTAGAACCAGTGGAGTGTTTCGTCTTCATTTCCAATGTTTTGTCACCATAACTATAGTCACGTGATTGGTCATTTCACCCAAATTAACACTTTTTAGTGCACCACAATTTTAGTTTCACCAGATTCGTGACGTGCCCCCCAATCATATATCACAGAATTACCACTTTGGATCAATGGACCCTTCATTTCCCGCAGGGTTTGAACTCAAAGTAGTGTTTTTAATGACAATAACTGTCCGACATGCGCGGCCATGTTTTATATACCAGTAGATTCAAATCCACTTTTTATACACACAGAGAAATATGTGCCAACCGAATCGAAGGGTGTATTTTAATTTCAAAAACTTATAAATTCAGTTAGTATAACGATATTTACATTAGATTTCTGAATCTTTTAGGGTGTTGCAACAAAAATTCAGATGAATTACCCACTCTTTGTTGTGGAAACTAATGTAAAGTTGTGCCAACCGACTGAAATTCATAATAACCGAATTTGAGTCATAGTAACCTTATTTCAGTTGGCAAATAGCTAAACTTTTCTCTGTGTGTATAGCTGAATAACTTTCATAAAAAATATGTTAAAAAACATCAATTTGATGTTAATTTAATAATTTTTGACCCCATTTTTTCAACCCCTAAATTGTATATCGTCCAGTATTTGTTTTTCCTGTACAACATATCCTAGTTTCATTAAAATCTGAGCATTCAAAACAGAGTAGTTTCCTTGTAAGTTAAAAAGTTTAATCAAAAATTAATAAAAAAAACTACTTTTAAAACATTTTAAAATTATAAACGAAATTATGGTAAAATATGTATTTTAAAAAATGCCTTTCTCCACAAAATTTTAGATGTAGTTTTGAGTGACAACTGAACAATCAACAATGAAAAATGCCACAAATTACTTAACACAAAAACCTGACTATCAGTTCAGACAAACTCACAGTACAATAGAAAATTATTTATAAAGGAAACAGGTTGAAAATAGAAAAATAATGTTTAGAATATACTATATTTGTATATAAAACAAGTAAACCATTTCCATTGTTAAAAATTTAAGTCCTTAAAGAAATGTTTGAAAATTTAAAAGAAAAATCTATGAATTTAAGAACTATCTTTGACAAATTTCGAAGCGATTGTCTTTAAAATACAAGAACTTATAAAAAAAAACGTAAGAATTTAAAATTAAGCCTTTCCGCACTTAAACTATTAAATGTGTCTTTTAGTTAGGGACGAAATGTTAACATCACATAGACAATTTATTAAGTCCCCAGCAAAACTTTGGTAATGGGTGCGATAAAGTAATGCATTACATTGTAATGTGTACTCCTTACCTGTATCATTATTTTCCAATAAGAAGTAATGAGTTACCGATAATTGAACTCTCATGGATTACCTTGTAATGATACCTCATTACATTTTACATTACTTCAAAACATACAATAATGACTTACCGATCATCAATTACAATATGCATGAATTATAAACGTAAAGTAATTATTAATAATATTTTTCAAAATCTATTTATAGACACATTACTTTGTAATTTTTTGTAAGCATGGTGGTAAGGTGTAAATTTTTGATATCACGAACGAAAACACGAAGCAGAACAACTTATTTACATTTTAAGCAATAAAATATTATATGTATCGATAGCTCAGTTGGTAGAGTTCTCGCCTAACTAATTGTTAAATACCAGAGACCCCCAGTTTCGAATCCCAGCATGACCAAGTAATTTATTTAATAAAAAAAAAAGTTATTTATTTAATTAAAAAAAAAATGTGTAAAAAAAATTTTATGCATTTTTTTTTTATGAAAATCTGTTTATAGACACATTACTTTTTCCCACCATGTAACCATATAAGTAACCAGTTACTTTACCCCCTGCAAGGTAATGAGTCCAGCCATTACTTTTAGGCTCACCGCCTGTAAAATTTCTTCAGTGAAGTAAGGTGTAATGTAATGCGTGAAGCCCTATGGCGACACATTACCTTACCCATTATTTGGTAATGTGTGGTTTTGCTGGGTCGTTAAAAACTCATTTCTTTCTGAGTAATTAATGGTCTGAAATGGTTTCCAACTAACCCATTTGGTAGTTGCATTTTTATGAATTTTTTCAAAAAATATATTTTCCTAGGTTGCGGGGGGGGGGGATGTTAATATAAGCCATGGATGGTAACCGAGTCGAAGCGGGTATCGGTAAGGGTAACGCTATTTTTTTTATTTCGGTAACTCTATTTTAGGGGTACCGATATTTAAGTTATTTCGGTAACGGTTTTTTTTTAGCGATAACGGTATTTAAGTTATTTCGGTAACGGTATTTTAGCAGTAACATTATTTTAGTTATTTCGGTAATGGTATTTTAAGGATAACGGTTTTTTATTTATTTCGGTAACGGTATGTTAAGGGTAACATTATTTTAGATATTTCGATATCGATATTTAATGAATGACGGTTATATCAATGCACACCAATATTTTTAACCCCATCATGACCGTATTTTAATGACTGGAAAGTTTATGATCAAACTTTGGAAAATATATCTGGGGCAGTCTTTGTGAACGGAAGACCCCTGCTGTCGTAAATTGAGCTTGACGTACAGAGTTCGTAGATAGGCACAATATGTAGGTAATGATGGTTTAGCCAATATGAAGCGCGAGTTGCTATGGATGATTTAACAAAGTTTCAAAATTTGCTTCAAAATTGTCACTCCCTAGTCTTTTGAATCGCTAATTACGAATCTTACATTCGATTTTAATAATTCAAAACGGCGGATTTAGTGGGGCGGATAATTTTTTAAAATGTAATCGACTTTTTTGTATATTCTTTTTTTTAAGTTTTAGTGGTCGCTGAATACAAATCTGAAATCAGTTTTTAAAAATTATAAATGGCGGATAATTTGATACGACACCCATAAATTTTCAGAAAATTATCCGCCATTATACATTTTTAAAATCTACTTTCAGATTCGTATTCAGTGACCTGTAAAACTTTTAGAAAAAAAGATTTCATATAATTTCACGATTTTCAAAAAAAAAAAAAAAACCATCCGCCATGTTGGGTCCGCTATTTCGAATATTTCAAAACTGATTTCAAATTCGTACTCAGAGACTTCCAAAGCTTTCCAAAAAATATTTCATATGAAAACGATCACTTCTCAAAAAAAATGTGCGCCATATTTGCTCCGCCATTATGAAATTTTCAAATCGGGTTTCAGATTTGCAACCCTTAAAACGTAATCAGAGATTCTAAAACCTATTGAATGGACATTTTGAAGCCAATTTCAAAATTTTTTTAAATCATCTACCATATTGGATCTGCCATTTTGAATTTTAAAGCTGCAAATTTTTTGAATTTTTAAGCTGCAAGTTCAGTAGACCGCAAAACCCCCGTGAGCCAATTTTTAAGGCAATTCCGTCACTCCTCCACAAGCGTCTATGAAAGTAGTATCTCAACTCGTGCCGACTATATAGGCTTAGCCACAACTAAAGAGTAACACTATTTTAAATTATTTCGGTAGCGGTATATTAAGGATTACGCTAATTCAATTATTTCGGTAACGCTATTTTAGCGATAACGCTTTTTTAGTCATTACGGTAACGGTATTTTAAAGGATATCGGTATTTAAGTTATATCGGTAACATTTTTTTACGGTTTTTTTTTAATCAATTCACTGAATCTTTATGCCTCCAGGCGTTAGCTAGTTTAAATTTTAGACTCCTAGTTTTTTTAGCGTGATTTCCTCAGAATTTTGAGTAAATTTCATTTTTGCTACACTAAGGATATTATGTAGGTAAAGGCGAATGCAAATGTGTTCAAAAACAAATGAAATTTTACTTGAAGAAAGGACGACTAACATTTCATTAAATTCAACTAACATTTGTCATTTGTTTTTACGGTTGAAAAAATTACTAACAATTGTAGTAAAAATTAACCACATATATTACTAAAAAATAAACTAACATTTTTTTTAAATAACAAAAAACGAGCGTAAAAAATTAATGTAAAGGGTCCGCCAAATAACTTTTTTTTTTTTGAAAATGCTATAAAAAAAACTACTGAATATTTTCTCAAATTTCTTTTTTTATTTGAAAGCTACAATCCTTCCGGTTAATAATGGAAAATAATTTCATTCAAATGGCTGCCTCGGCTGGCCATGCAGTATGAGCGTCATCTGAAAAGATGATTTTTTTTGGCAAAATCGGCATCGGAAAAAAAAACGTTAGATGGCGGACCCTTTATAATCATAAAACAGTCATTTGATGTGGTTTGTTTTTTTAAATGAACTACAAGGTTAGTAAGAAATGAAAATTTGTTCTGCAAATGACTGACATATACATTTAAAATAGAGAAACTATATTGCAACCCTAACAACTACAAATTTTTAAATTCCCTGAGTGTATTCATACACCTTTCACTTTTTTCCTCACCCGAACATTTTGACACGCTCTATCAAACAGAGAAAATTTTCTTGTTCAGATTTAAATGAAGTGAAAAACACTAAACTAAAGAAAACTCAAAAAAAAAAAAAAAATGTTGCCACTACTCTCTACTAGTTTCTGTGTTAAATTGTTACATACGTATAAATAAATCTGCTTACTAAATGAGAACTACATGCCGTTTTAAATTCAATGTTATAAAATTCAAGAAAAAACATTGGCAACACATGGCAACAACACTTTATCCAACTGTTTTTTCTTTTTGGGAAGGTATACAATATTCATCACTTTTTAATCAAATAAATTATTATCTAATTAAAAAATAATTCAATTAAAGAGCTATCAATTTCCAATTGAATTAGCAATTTTCGTTGTTGTCGGAATTTCAGCAATTAAGGTTATGGAATCGGTGGTTTTCGTGATTGAAATGGGTTTTAGTTTTTAGTGTGTAGTGATATATACCAGTCTGCAGAGTAAGATGGAGTTCTAAACAAAATTTCTATCTGTAATTTAAGTTCCAAAAAAAAACATTGAAAAAAATTGGAAATGGTTTAACAAATATTTTATTTTTAAAACTCTACGGTAAAATCTACTTCTTTAAAAAGGAAAAAATCAAAATAAACCAACACTTGTGTGTCAAAAGCATTTAACCTGAAAGGACATTTGCCAATTTTCTGCTGTCAAAGTGTCAATTGTTTTAAGATTTTTTCTATTATTATTTCAGTTTGCACTTTAATGAAAACAATTTGTTTTCCTAACACTCTCTTTACTATTTGGCTTCAAATTGGTCATCAATAAAACTAACAATAAGTTGAGCAATACAGATTTCTAAAATTTTTATTCTTTATTTCTTTTATATTTCTAGATAACTATTTCATTTGTGATTGCCGCTTACAATGGTTATATGAATTGAAAAATCGTACACGTTATCCACAATTGCGTGATTCTTTGGAAAATTTTGTATGCAATCTACAAGAACCCCACCTGCACAATTTTATCGAACCCATACCCAATCATGTCTTGCAATTGTTGAATGTGGGTGGCATAAATGCCGCCCTTACCAGCAATGACCAGTTTATTGGTACATCAGGCACAACTAAGAAACGTCCAACAAAAACACGCCAGGGTGCACAAAGACGTAACAAATTTGAGGGTCAAACTCAATTAGCAGATAAAGGACAAGAACAAGAATTAGAAAATTCCGCATCATTGAAAAAGAAACGTGCTTTGACTGTAGCAACAATATCAAGGTGTAGGCCCCGTAGATGCCAGTAGCAGTACCAGTACAAAATCAAGCAGCAGCAGTGCTCCTGTAGAAAGTCATTATATATTTGGTGGACCCTGACAGTAACAGTGGCATGCATAATGATTATTTTGATGCCAATTCTGAGTTGCTCCTGACACATCCTGTCAAAATGGAAGATGAATTGGAAATGATGAAACAGAATTCTTTATTCTCACAGAATAATGATGTTTTAACTGCATCACAGAATAATCAGTTGGAAAATGTTGATTTGATGCCTAAGCAGCTGTTGGCCATACCAGTACGTTTGTTTTTACTAAAACCCGAACGTTTGCCCTGTCATGAAGAATTAAGTGATCCCACTGAATTGCCATTATCGAGAGACTTAATGGATGCTCGCAGCAGTAATGTTCATGTATTAACTGCCGCTGATAGTGCTGCTGCAATAACTCAGCATTCCTTCAATATTTTATATGTGCTGATATTAGCCCTCGTTTATGGTACACAAGTCGGTTAAGAAGGTATTGAAATAATTATTTCCATAAGTTTTCATTTTCTTTTCTAAAGGGTATAAATTGAAATAAAATAAAATAGAAAACAGGATAAAACTATATACTACAAAATAAAATTTTATAAATTAATTTAATCATCATTCAATCATCTCGGGGGTCATTATCATTATTATAATTTTCCTTCACATTTTAAGCGTAAAATTTTAAGATAACCAAAAACAAAAAGCGTAATTAATGTTATTTCAAAATTCACCTTGTGTTCTTATTCAATTAAAAAAAAAAAAATTAAGTCCAAATATTTTTCTGTTGTGCTTTTT
Source organism: Delia radicum (assembly GCA_021234595.1). NCBI lineage: Eukaryota > Metazoa > Arthropoda > Insecta > Diptera > Anthomyiidae > Delia > Delia radicum. The sequence goes on from CM037853.1 coordinate 55,433,231, forward strand.
ACTAGTTGTAATTGAACAAAAAATGAAATCCGAACTTAAAAAATAATTCAATAACTTATTCAGGTTCTAATTTAATTTCTATTAAGTTTCTTTTAGTTTTTAATTTTTAAGATTTTTTAAAAAATATTAAACGCAAAAAAAATCATTTCTATAATCTCTTTTGCTTAATTGCTTGCAAAAAAAACTAAATTTTAGCATTTAATTTAAAATATTTTTTTATATAATATGCCAAAGCAGTCCAATAATTTATTTTATAAGTCATAATTTAATTGTAAATACACTGATCATATTAAATTAAATAAAAATGAAATACACTTAAAAAAAAAAATAATATTCAAAATTTTTTTATTATAGAAAAAAAAAAAACAAAAAAAAAACAAGATAAAACACAAATTAAAAGTATTAAGACTGAAAAACATATAAAATCAACCACTCGATTTCCGACACCCCTTTCTGATTTAAACCAAACTTGGTATAGAAGATGAACATCATATAACTACAACCTAGTGTAAATCAGACTTGGGCGCCGTCAGTTACATATCACAAGCATTGACATGTGAATTTCAATATTATTAATAATTTCAGACGTACACTTGTGGGTTAGATTAGATTAGAAAAGATCAGAAGGCACTATGCACCGCGATCAATATAGGTCTTGTGTGCTGCCTAAAGTTACCTACAGAGTCAAGCTACCTATAAAGCCAATTATCCTATTAGGTAAAATGTTCGCGATGTCGGAAGGCGAAATGAAGCGATCACCTAGAAACCTAAGTCTGCTATCACAAAGCCTGGGACATTCGCAGAGAACATGCTCCGAGGTCTCAGACACCATCTCACAAAACCTACACATATCCGTGTCCCATTGACCCTTCCTGTGCAGATGGTATCTGAGATTACAGTGTCCGGTAAGTACGACGCCAGGGTCCTCAAACCCCCCTTTCAAGCGACAAGAGTCGCCTCGACCCCCTACTGGAAAAAGAAATCAATCTCTTAGCCTGGCGCTGACCAGGTGAGTTTTCCCAGTAACCAGAGAATTCAGACTCTCTCCATGACCTGAGACTTTCCCTAACATACCCCGCAGGTATTCCACAGAATGGTTCAGGACCAATACAGGGCCTTCGGGCCTCGCGGTTGGCAAGACAATCTGCCCTCTCGTTGCCCTCATGCCCCTCATGACCAGGAATCCACCCCAAGGTTACAGAGTTGCCCCTACACACTTGTGGGTTTAAACACTTCCTTTTGAAATTTGTAAAATTTTAAATACCAAACATGGGGATTAGTAACAACTTCTGGGTATTTACTTAAAGGGAAATTACTCAATTACAACCAATTACATGTAATTAAACGTAAAAAAGTAATTGGTCCGTAATTAAATAAACAAGTATTGGCATTATGTCGTAAGTCTGGTATTGGCAAAATGGAAAACTTTTCAAGGTATCGTTAAAGCCAACAAGTGTGAGCGTACACTTAGAATACTATGTACCAATGCAAATGTGGTTAAAAACAAATGAAATCTTACTTAAAGAAAACACTACTTACATTTCAGTACATTCAACTAACATTGTCATTTGTTTTTTTAATGTTCAAAAATTAACCACATGTTAGTAAAACATTTATTTTTTTATTTTTTTAACCCTTATTCTATGTAAAAAAAAAATTACGTATAAGATGTAAGTGGGTCACTTTTGCCCAATAGTAATTTATTATAAAAACATTAAATAATGTATAATTTTTACAGTTTTCACATAAAAATATTACATTTGAAGGGCTTTTGCAAATAAAACTATTGCAGTTAGTACATTTATATGAATATTTTGTACTGGATGAACGTTGGGGGCATACATATATAACATCGGCTCCTCTTTAGAGCGCTCTTCTCAACCACTTTATCCTCCTTCTGCGAACTTCGTACAGTCGACTTCGCAAAACTACTTCTCGTCATTATGGGACGACTTGATATTTCATCATGGACAAGGGCATTACCTAATTCTCCCAAAAAAAAAGACGACGTCGAAAGTGTTTTTATTTGTTCCATTCAGCGTTAATGTCAGTATATGCCAACATGTTGCAAAATAAGTATTGTGACCACCTATTTGATCGACGCTTGCAAGTATAGTTGCGAACTAATTGATCACTCATATCTGATACATTTTGATTATATACGGAATCAATACCTGATATCACACCATCATCTTCATCTGTTTACAGATCGTTAGCTATTTCATCATCTTCTGATTTACATAACAAATCATGAATTTAATTTTCGTTTAATCGCAACATTTATTTAATTTTTTTTTAAACAACCGCAAGCTTTGGAATTGTATTCAGACTAAAATAATATTCATACTAAACTATAAAGGTAAACAATTATTTCCTTGAATTGAGTTCTTATTTCTGAAATAAAAAAAAATTTTTGGGAAAAATATGAACTAACTACGTAGTTTTTACTCAAAAATTCGAAACAGCAAAGTGATTTTCATTGAATTTAAAAATTCAAATATCATATAATTGGAAATAAAATAAATTAATGTGCAAGTAGAAATACATATGAACGTAAAAATTATCATGTCATTTGTATTGGGCAATTTTGACCCACTTACACCTTATACTCTAATTTTTTATGGGGACGCCTTAGGTGACTTTAAATCATTCTTCTCGAATGATTAGAAGTCACGAAGTTTCAGAAAACTATATTAATAACTTTTCAATACAAAGCAAAATAAAAGTATGTTTTGGTTTTGACCCACTTACACAGGATAAGGGTTAAATAACAAAAAACAACTGTATAAAATGAATATAAAATCATACAACAGTCATTTGATGTGGTTTGTTTTTTACATGAACTACAAAGGTTAGTAAAAAATTTAATTTGTTCTACAAATGACTGACATTTACATTAAAAATAAAGAAACTGTATTACAACCCAAACAACTACATATTTTTAAACCAGAAGTTCAATGAGTGTAGGTCTGAAATTATTAATTATAAGACAAAGTTCATTAGTGAATGATTGTGAAATATAATTGACGCCGCCCATGTCTGGTCTAAATGGTCTAAATAGGACAGCTACTCCCAACGGATCTTGAAATATCGCGTTTCAAAAAATGAAAAATATTCGAAAGTTTTAAAAAAGTTGTACATAATATTTCAAATCTTTTTGACGGCTTAAGCTACAAGAGTCATAGCTACTTAAAGTGTGGTTTTACTAGACTCACATCTCCACAGCAAAATTCTTTTCTAAAACCATGGTTTTATTTCTAAAAACTGTATTGTTAAATTTTTTAAAAAAATATATATATAAATATTAAATTACTTCCATACTGCATATCGAAATACCAATCTGGAGCTCTGAATATAGATTATATAGATGTGAAAAAATTTAAACTCAAAAGGTCATAACTCAGAAACATGAAGGAGTACCACATAGAGATTTGGTGATGGTATAGATGAATAATTTATAATTGGCGTATATTTTTTTAAAAATTTTAGAAATCCAGTTTTTTTAAATTTAGTTAAACCGCTAAACCATACGGATTTTGAAAAAATTTTAGCGTCAAATAGTGAATTATTTTTGTGAAGCAGTAATTTAAGTACCTTTAAAATGAGATATGAATGACTCCTGTACCTTAAATCATTAAAAAGATATGGGCAATTATGTGCAACTTCTTTTGCAAATTACAAATTATATACTATTATATACTATTACCCTAACCGAGCACTAGCTATTATGGCCTTCGGCGCGTTGTAGCGAACACAGACCAATGCCTCTGGTGGGAATTGAACCCATGACCACCGCACTGATAAGCCAGCACGCTACCAACTAGCCTACCGGGGCGCACGATATTATAAATTAAAAAAAAATAGGTTTTTGAATTGCAGCGGTTTATACCGCGGATTTTGAAAAAATGCATCTAACATTTAGAACATTATTTTTTCATTTATTTAATTTAACCATAGAACACACACCCGGGTACAAATGTATCCACTTGAAACTTTGCAGTGCTGTAACTCAGGAACGGCTTAACTTGAGAGATATCACAGATTTGGATCTAGGAAATATAAGTAATTCTAATCATCTAAAAGTTATTTGATCCAATTCGGATCAGTGATTCAGGAGCTACGAGCTTCCAAAGTCGACACCTACGTAAACACACACAACATTTGGCTATCCCATGCCCGTGATTTTTTTTGCCTATATCCCTTGAACCAGGTAGAATATTTGCATGAAACAAAAACTAAAACATTTGTAAAATATTATTATACGCATTTAAAATGTGTTATAATGAAATTGGACTATTTAAACATTAGAAAAACCCAAATAATCTAGTAGGTACAAATGTATCCCGGGTGTGTGTTCTCGTAGAAAAAGTTGGGTATGCATTGCTTTTAAAAGAGGTATCAGTGAATAATGTAGTTTTTATTGTTAAAAGGATATGGATGTTAAATTTTCGATTTTTTTCTTTTTCATATTTTAAAAAGCGTTATTTCCACAACCGTTAGAGCTAACAACCCAAAACTTATGTATGATGTCATATCTATATGACTCTTACTTTCCATACCAAATTCGATTAAAATGAAAGGGGCTAAAAGTCGATAATTGGATATTTTTTTTTATGGTTTTATATGGAAATGAGTCTTAAGCAAAATTAGATTTTAAAATTCAATTTATAAAATTGGAATTTAAAAATTAACAAATTTTTTATAATGCAAAAGTTCTTCTATTACTAAAAAATTCTTTACAATAAACACCTTCTTAAAATCTATTTCTCTTGACCTGAAAATCTTAAAACTCAAATTATTTGCGGTCAAAATATCAAATATTATTAAATTGATTTAGCCAACTTCAAATAGTCATAGTTGAAAACATCTTAATTTTCCCTGTCTCTACCACAAACCATGCGCCAATAACTATCCACTCTTACCCCCGTATTTATAAAAATATTAAACAGCATTTCAAATACATTTTAGTTGAAACACATATATTAGCCTTAAAATTGTATTATTAAATGAATATTAACTTTTACACAAGGCTGCAAATACGTATTTTAGCAAATTTTCGCTTATGAACAGACATGGGCGGCGTCAACTACATTTCACAATCATTCACTAGTGAAAAAATGTTTAAGCCTACGCTCACATTTCTAGGCTTAAACACTTCCTTATAAAATTTGTAAAATTTGTAATACCAAACATGTGTATAAGTAACAACATTTGGGTATTTTATTACAGGGAAATTATTCAATTACACTCAATTACATGTAATTAGACGTACAAATGTAATTGGTCTGTAAGATTTTGTATAATTTTTTTTTACAAGTTTAATATAATTTTTATTAAAAATAAAAATTATGTTTTTTCGACCTTTAATTTTGCAATGAAAATGAAAATTATTCAAGTTCGAGGCCATACTCTATATTTCTTTATTAGGATATTGTCCTAACAAATAATCTATAGAGTTTTTGTTTTCAAATTTATTCTTTGACCCTTTCAGGAATGTGTTGATAGATCTATTTCGGGAATTTTCTAGGTTCCCATCATTTTTTTCATTAACTAATAATATTATAATTACAAATTATATACTATATACTATTACCCTAACCGAGCACTAGCCAATATGACCTGGCGCGTTTTAGCGATAACAGACCAGTGCCTCTGGTGGGAATCGAACCCACGACCAACTCTGTAATTAAATACACAAATATTGGTATTATGTCCCATGTATTGACAAAATTTTAAATTTTACAAGCAAGCGCTTAAGCCAACAAGTGTGAGCGTAGGTCTGAAATTATTAGTTATATGACAAATTTCACAAGTGAAAGATTGTGAAATGTAATTGACGCCGCCCATGTCTGCTTATGACTACAGTTGTAAAACTTCAAATGTGTTTTAACTAAAACGTATTTGAAATCTAAATTAAGATTTTTTATGAATACGGGCGTTATCAAATTTTAAAAAATCAGTAAATAAATTGAGGCAAAATTTTGTAAATTTCCGTTATATTAAAATTGTGCAATGGCAGTGTCTTACAAGAAATGTCTGGGCGTTGTGGAGTAATGATTAGCGCGTTGGACTGTTACACAGATGGTCCCGGGTTCGATTCCCGGTGACGACATCAATTTAGAAAAATAATATGTATGACTTTTCTATCGCTGCGCCCACCTTCGGTGTTCACGTAGCACATAACCCCACCGAAGTAAAATAATGAATCAGGGCGCAATTACAGTGTTGCCATGTTTGAAGCCCTTCATCTTTCACCACCTTTCATCTCTCTACTATCCCCTTTCCAAAGAAAGCAACACATTAATTAATAGGAAGAATTTCCTGAGTGCTGCTTCTCTTTAAAAAAAAAAAAAAAAAAAAAAAAAATGAGCTCTCTCCAGTCCTACTAAAACTCGGATATGTCATAAACGATAAAAAACCAAGGGAAACACCTTTTGGGTTGTATGCAATAAAAAAATACATACTAAATGTAGCATTTTTGATGCAACTACATAATGAAATGCCACTTTTATAAAACCAGTTTGAAATTGTTATAAGAGAAAATTGTTAGAGTTCGTTTAACTTACCTTTGGTATACGATATCATAATTTCTTATATCATTTTTGCATCAAGAGAGTGGTGCAAAATTACTTAATTTACTGCCACCTTTTAACAAATTATAAAGTAAAATGTTTAACATACCCAGCAAAATAGTGTTTGTATTACCAATAATTATATATTATTACCTTCCGCATTATTTTAAAATACATACATAATATTAACTTCTTTATAACGATGTATTGTAGTGAGTATTTTAAATAAAAAGTAACGTCTTATTCATAATGAGTTTTTCTTCAAAAAAAAAAAGTAATTTCAAATCTGCAATTGGTCCCCATTGTATTTGTAGTCATATTGGATCTCAATACAAAAGATATTTAAAATCTGACATGGGAGGTAACCGCTCACGACGATGCGAATAAATCTATGGATTGGTAAATCTTCTATTTAACATTCAATATGAATGGCGATTTTTACTTCTTTTATATTTTGTGATCACTTTTGTACCAACTTATTTTTACACTTTTCGTAACCAACCTCTTATTATTAAGAATCGAATAACTACTTATTTTTGGTAAGCGAGCGTGTAAATATTATTACTTGAAAGCACTACCTCGTCAAACTAAAATAATGAGATTAGACGCCAAATAATAAGTTGAGAAAAACTATGAATTTCCAGTATATGAATTTCCAGTTGCCTTGTAATGGAAGTTTCTGCTGGTTAGTATTTAAAATTTGTGTATTTTTAACACATACAATGCTAAATAAATTCAATTAAAAAAAAAAAAGGTTCAAAAGTTGTTAAGCTTTGAGATTAGGTTTTTTTGTTTGTTTTTGAAACTACACTGAGAGAATTGTCTGCATGATATCAATGAATTTTTGCATTAGATCAATAAATTGGCACTGTATTTCGTCAATTAAAACTTTGCATTCTATTAGTGCAGTTATTCATAAAATTTAAAGAAAAAATTTTAATTAGTTATTAAAAATTTCATACGACTAACGAAAAGTTTCGTTAAATCTTTAAATCTTTTTCATAAAGGGTCAGCCAAATAACTTTTTTTTTTTTGAACTCCTGAACCAATTGGACTTTGTATGGCGTCATACCAAGGTCTTTATGCAAAATTCGTCTCAATGATGTCTCCGAAATGTTCAATTGTTGAGAACGAAGGTGAATTGATGTTGATGGCGATTCACGCACACTTTCTGCCACAGCAGCAATATTCTCGGGTGTACGCACTGTTTTTGCCTTTTCACGCTTTGGTTTATCGATGAGGATGCCATTTTCTTTCATTTTTTCACAAGATAACGAACATACGGACCATATTCGATCAGCGGAAGGATAAAACTAATAATCTGTCAAATCAGACATGAGCTAAGTGTTACCATTCACGAAATATGCACTAGTTGAAAAAACAAACGTTAGATGGCGGACCCTTTACAATTTAAGCAAGGATGAATACTGAAACGAAATAGGGACGATTTTTCAGTTTACCTTAACATTTTAACGACAGTTTTTTTCCTTATTTTAAAATATTTAATTGTTATTGCTGCTGCATAATATTACGCAGCATTAAAAACTCTCCATCTATTAAAACGAACTGCAATTTCGATGTATTAGTGCACTCACATAGAATACTATGTAGGTAAAGACCACTGCAAATGTAGTTAAACACAAATGAAATTTCACTTCAAAAAAGGACGACTTACATCTCAGTAAATTCAACTAAATTCATAAGTTTTTTACTGTTAAAAAAAATTAACACCAATTACAATAAAAATTAACCACATATTTAATAAAAAAAATATACAAATATTTTTTTTTGTTTTTGTTTTTTTTTTAAATATAATAAAATTACTGTATATAATGAATGAAAAATCATAATACAGCAATTTGATGTGGTTGTTTTTTTTTAAATGAACTACATATGTAGTCAAATTTCGCTAGGGATTCCCAGGGGACAGTAAAAATTTAATTTATGTATGAGAGCCTTAGGGACTGGCGATAGGGGGTAGGTATGTTGAGAAAAACTGTTGGAGGGGAAAATTAATGGGGGTCGGTCATCTATGGACGACTGCTGGGCAGTTGTGATTCTTTTTGTGGATTTTTTTCCCTTTACCTCCATCTTTGACCACGATGAGGAGCCATTTGCTACTACTCCACCGCCCTCAATTTTTAGTCCATGGATTTTTTTTGTCAAACTTCACAAAGAAAGGGGTTCTAGCTCATCGAAATCGAAAATCGTCCACTATCCCACCCATATTGCTCATATGTATTATCGCTTAAAGTGCATTAGTTATCCTCATTTCAAAGCCAAGAATATGCATTTTTGCCAATGGAAAAGGCAAATCAAGTCCGATTGCTTCGAAAAGTTTTGGTTATATTAACAAGAAGTCATTTAATTATACAAAAAACTATCAATGCAATATCTTATTCACGCTTAAAATAAAGCTCCTATTTGAAAATATAAAAAATGTGATTTTGGAGTTGTTGGTCAAAAAATTAGCAAAACAGATTTGCCTGCAGAATAAAAGATCCTTGAGGAACACAAATAGGGCTTCTATTTTTCTGAAACACTACTACATTTAGTGGTGTTTTATGAAAATTATATTCCCAGTTGGTTATTATTCTCCCCCCAGACCACAACGAATTCAATTTTTTTACTCAAATTTAAAATATAAAAAATTTTGTCTCCAATTGCACTACCCTTTTAATATCGCTTTTAATGTGCACTAGATAGTAATAAATGTAAAAATTATATTTTTGGACATTTTTTTTACAGGTTTTGTTGAATTTTGTGATTTCCTTCAGGCTTATTTAAAATTTTTTTCTGCTTTAATTAAAACAATAGCTACCTATAGCTTACAAGAGAGATAGCCCTACCACAATTCGCAGATTTTAATGAACTTTGGATATTTTATAGTGGTATCACTAACGTAGGAAGACTTGATTTAAGATTTCCACAAGATTTCAAGCTATTTAAAACACATTTTTTTTAATAACAAGAATACTTGTATATATAAATTTGTGCTTCCAGTAAATATGTTTTAAAAAAAGCTTTAATTTGATACCAATTATGTATTTGCCCAGTAAAAAAACGCTGCTTACATGAAAGCACGTTTGTAAGGGAGTAAACCGACAAGAATCCCTTACAAATCTGCTTACATATGCCATCATTTTTATATGGCGAATTCCCACTTGGAAGCATTACTTTTGGGCAAAATAAGCGCGGATTTCAGCGCTTATACAAAGCAGTGATTTCATGGGTAAAATGGTAAAATCATATTTCATGTCTACATTATTACGATTAAAAGTATTAATATGAATATACATAATGCATTTTACATAAAACTCTACAGATATTATTTTTTTGTTGTTAAAATTTTTGACATATAATATAATTATTTTATTTTTATTACTGTTCCACGTGCTAGCTCTTCAGAAACAGTTAAATGACTAATTATTTCATACTCGAAAACACCAAACACAATCGGAAATCACTCGGGAAAAATTTTACAGATCGCATATAATTCAGGATATGAAACTTTCTGCAATACAACCTGCATCCTTGTAAGGGACTAGGGCAAGCTGCTTACAACCTGCATCCTGGTTAGGGAATACAGTAAGCTCAAAATGTTTGTTTGTTTATTTTTGTATGTAAATTAATCGTTTCTTTTGCTGCTTCTCAATATTATATAATAGTAAGCACTATTCTAAAAACATGAAAATTTTTTACTTTGTAGTTACTCCAAATAGAACGAAATAAACCGAAAAAACCTAAAATGGGAACATTAAAAAAAATAACTAGTTTTCTACAATATATCTTAGGTTCATTAAGGGTCGGGACTATTAATTTTTAAAACCCTTTGAAGTTTTTGGTCTACACTCAAATAAAAAAGTTAGTAAAGTCAGCAAAAAATTTTGCTGAGTCAGCAAAATTTTAGTCAGAAGGGTGCTTGCAAAAAAATTGCTAATGTCAGCAAAATCTTTTGCTGAAAATCAACGAGCTAATTTTTAGCAACAAAATTAGTAGATTCATCTAAAAACAATAGAAATAATTATATATAATATAAACAAAATTATCTTCCAACTACTTACAATAATGGTTGTCTAAATCATGCTATCTTTTAAAGGAACGCAAAAGCCGCAGAGATTTATAGAAACCAAACGAAAAAAATACAAAATATAACATATACAACCCTTTTTTTGTAATAAGAAAAAGGAAACATAAAAATCTACCTAAGATGTATGTCTTTGTCTTTCGCTTTAGGTATACAGACTGTTTGCAATTTGGCCACACTAGATTATTAATATCTATAAACATTTTGTTTAGAAATACATATTTAATCTTTATTTAATTTAAATATTTTATTTTATCCTTTATTTAATTAATAGACAATTATTTTCACAAGCCGGTGACAACGCAATATTTAAGTTGTTTTAATCCACAGTTTTGTTTTAGGTATGAAATACAGATACAAAAATCTTCCATGGTTGGTTTTTTGTATGTCTTATTAGAGTTGTACTTTTTAGTATCATTTTCCTCTTCTCTACTACATCTTGACAAGCCGCGACATCTACTTCATTCTACGTTAATCTTTCAAGCTGGTAGTTATCCACGCTATTAATGTGCTTATCAGCACAATTTATTTTTAGCAAAATAAATTAGTAAAACATTAGTTCAAAACAATTAAGTATATCAAAAATTTTATCTTAAAACAGAATTTTAGCAAAAAATTTGCTAACAAATAGTATACCTGATTTACAAGACGTTTTACTAACTTTTCTACTAACTGTTTTTTTTTTTTGAGTGTACTTTCATTTCCCGTTGGTCTCCTTCAGGATACAATGTCTTGCTGCACAATTTTATTAGGGATTGTTTATTAGAACTTTTAATAACATATTTTTTTTTTTTTTTAATGTTTGCAATAATTATTTTAAACACAAATGCAATCACGGCATACATTTATCTGGTATATCGTAAGCCGCCCTTGGCAATTGCCGTGGCCGGTAACGATTTAGATTAAAAGATATTAAGGTAGGTAACTGAATGCATTCACTATTATTTTAGCAAAGACACCTTACAAAGCACTCATTAGCTTATGTTTAAAAATAATAAGTTTTGTGTTTCTGGAATTTAAATCTTTGTGTATTGAGTAAGGGAATGATCGCTAATGTAGGGTACATATGGGCCCAACTGTTATATTACATATCAGAAATGTTTTGGCTAAAAAAACTTTATAAAAAAATACGTATTATTTAGTTCAGTATGAATGTAGTCTCAGTGATTTCATTTAAGCTGCGAATCGGTTTATCTTGTAACCAGGTAAAACCAACAAATTACCGAGGTTTCGCTGGGTATTTCCAACAGTGAAGTTACTTAAGGAAAATAGCTTTTAAGACTCCTGGAAGTCTCATAAATTGTAGAACTACACAATAAAAAATTTTCAATTTAAAATAAAATTTACCTTAATTTTTGATACCGAAATCGATCCGAATAAAATAAAGTTTTCAGAATATACTGAGTTTGGTAAAATTCAAACTAATGGCAATCAATATGTCAATTCTCCGTAAAAAAAACTTAAAAATCCTGCTTTGGACATGCGTTGACATGTTTCATATACCATTGGACGCGCCTTAAAAAAAAACCCCTAAATAACACATGATTCTAACACTGAATACGTTGTATTTAGTTAGAGTACAAAACTCTTTGGAAAACGATAAAAATTACGTTTTTGAAAACGAAATATTTTGGGAATCGCCATAGAACAACCGAAGGTACATTTCAAAGGGTCAACAAAATAAACATTCTTCCTGAGTCGGTCTAATTTTTAATCTTTTAAAATTAGATTTATATATTTATTATTAAACACTGTTTTCTATTAAGTTTTTGTTATAAATGAAAAAACTTAAATTTTTCAATATTTTCCTCTTCCTTTTTATTAAAGCCATATACAATTGTATTTTGGTAATGCAGTTTATGTTGGTTGAAACCACATTTACTTATCCTTGATGCAATAGAGTATTAAAAAACTGTTTTTTTAGGTCAAATACTGGGTAAATATTAAAATATATAGTAAAAATACAGATATTGTTTGTATGAGTGTTCTGTTTAAATGTAAGATAAACTAAATATAACAACAACATTTTTCGACTGCGAAACATATAAAAGAATAAACTGACATATTACAGAAGAAAATTTTAAAATAAAAAACAATAAACTGCAGAAAAATAAGCTTATACACAGAAAACATATAATAGAGTTTTAAGTGATATATTTGTAAATATAACTTAAACTTTAAATGCTTTTTTCCGATTTCTTTTTTACTTTTTCTTGCCAAAAATTTAATTTTTTTTTACCTTCTTTGTAGTTTAGCTATTTTTTTTTTTTTTTTTTTTTTCATAATATTGTTATAAACATCTCGGATTTTACCATAATTTGTCTTCTCTGTTTATAAAGCTATTGTGACTTGTAGATTTACTAGTCTTAGACTTCCTTCGTTGTTTAACACCCTGGCTTGACATACAACGGTATTTAAATTTGCTTTCACCATGATGATAATATTTTCATTGAGTTCTAAACGGAATGTTATACTTACGCAGAAAAAATTATCGACCTAAAATATCTAATTAAAGATTTGATTTGAATTTAATTTGATTCTAAACAAATATATAATTGAATCAATTAATATTTTAATTAACTTTTAAATATATATATACATATTTTATTTTAGACGCAATTATCATATTATTTTTTCATACACTGTATACATAAATGGAAAATTTTCAGTATAAAATACCAAATACATTTGAAGTTAACAAACAAAACATGCACACACACTAACAGACTCAGCATTGCAAAAAACACATATACCAACGTATAGAATCACACACTTTTTTTTGTGAGTATCATATTTTTTTTTTGTTGTAGAATTTATCTACAACTTTTTTTTCTTCTTAATTTTAATAAAAGGTTTCAGTGATAGTATCATTGCCGTGATAGGTGCAAAATCAATTAAAACATTAGTTTTTTCTGTGTATGTATACCAATAGGCACAATGGGATTGATGGTGTAATAAGCGAAGATAAAAATTTTTAAAAAATTTTACACATTCAGTCTCCTTTACTAATATATAATATTTTGTGAAATTTTTTGCCTTTTGCTGTTTATTTAGATTGTCCAATTATTTTGCCAAAAAAGATCATTTGAATATCAAAAAATCCCCACTACTGAATGTTTTAAGCATTTAAATACATAAAAGTTAATAAACAAAAGTGTTTAACGGATTTTCCAAATCTAATTTTCGCAACCGGTAAAAACTTTATTCACACTTAAAAGAAATATAATTTATTCCATTAAAAAAAAAAATATTAAATAGAAAAAAACATTTATTTGTACATTAATTGCTTATTGCGTTTTTCCGCTCAAGTGAGCCTCTGTTAGATTTTTATTTTTAAATTTTTTTTTGTAGTTTCAAATATTTTTGTATTTTTCAATTTTTCAGCATGGATCACATTATAAGATGTATTATATATAAATCCCTTCATCAGTTTTAAATGATTTATTTATCGATTTTATAAAATTTATTTTAATAAATTTGTAATCAAATACAAATTTATATTGTTTTCACATAATTAGTGATATCTTCCATTTAGAATACTATGTAGGTAAATACCACTGCAAATGTAGTTAAATACAAATGGAATTTAATTTAAAGAAATGACGACCTACATTTCAATAAATTCAACTAACATTGTCATTTGTTTTTTAGTATTCAAAAATGAACCACAATTGTAATAAAAAGGAACCACATATGCAGTAAAAAATAAACAAACATGTATTTGTTTTATTTTTTTAAATAAAAAACTACTGTATAAAATGAATGTAAAATCATAATACAGTTATTTGATGTGGTTTGTTTTTTAAATGAATCTTTTTCACCTACAAATAAACATACTGTATTAGAACTGAAACAACTACAAATATGTACTGCAAAAATTCCCTGAGTGTACGCACTTAAGCGGTAAAATGAGCCATTTGAGCTGTATTAAAAATCTTTATATAAGTAGTCACAAGAAAATTATTAATTTGCAAAATATGCCCTAGTATAAGCTGGATATGGATGTGGTAAGGATTTAACGCTTTCGGACACAACTTTTAATGGTTACTAATTTTTCGATCAAACTTTGGAGACATATTGATATATGATAAAAAATATTTTGTGTTGATTTTATGGCACCTGGAGATATTGCGACCTAGAATTTAAACTTTAACAAGCTACCGGTCTTGAACGGTTTAAGATTTTTTTAAAATTTAATTTTTTTTAACTAAACCTATATAAAATTTAAATTTTCTTTTAATTTTGTTCATTATACGTTTCTGAGATATTTTTTTTTAAATATACATTTTTATTGATAATTAGTACTCTAATTATTGGCGATGCAATTATATATTACAGAAAATAAATAAAAATGTAACTGTAAAATTTTAGTGGTTTGTTTTGATTTCACTTCTTAAAATATTAACTTGTAGGCAACTACTTAAACAAAATAAATAAATAGAAAAAACCACATAGAGTGAAGTTGCCTACATTACACTTCGAGGTCGAAAGGGTTAAAATATTATACTTTAGTTTCTTTATATAGTCCACAAACCATATACTAGCCCACTTGATGTAACATTCTCTTAAAGAGAAAACTTTAATCAACTCGAATTTTTTGGAATTCTTGGAATTTTCCAATTTTACAGATTTTTGGTGGCAGTTTTAAACCTGCTCTGATAATTAATCTGGCATGGCGTTAGTGTTGCCAGATACTAATTTCCAAAATTAAAAACACTCATACATTAGTACACTTAGGAAATTATGTTTGTAAAGACGACAGCAATTGTAGTCAAAAACAAATGAAATTTCATTTAAAAAAGGACGACTTACATTTCATTAAATTCAACTAACATTGTCATTTGTTTTTTAATGTTCAAAAAATGACTAACAATTGTAGTAAAAATTAACTACATGGTAGTAAAAAATAAACAAACATTTATTTATTTCTATTTTTTTAAATAACAAAAAACAACTGTAAAAAATGAATGTAAAATCATAAAACAGTCATTTGATGTCAGTTTTTTTTAAATGAACTACAAGGTTAGTTCAAAATTTTATTTGTTCTACAAATGACTTACATTTACATTAAAAATAATGAAACTGTATTACAACCCAAACAACTACATATTTTTAAAGCAGAAGTTTCCTGAGTGTAGTTGTATGTGAACTTTGTTTATTTTTCCTATATCAGCCGCGGTTCAAGGGGAGGGGAAACGGGACATTTATTTATTTATTACAACGTCCACCTAAGCGTATGATTGTTATAGATTTATTTAAAAGTTCACATTGACGTATTACTCATATACATATACAAATTAAATAAATATTTGATGTCGATTGCTAATTTGATAACCCGTTGAAAAAAAAAGTTACATCTGAAATACAAAATCAGATCTTATTTGATATAGATCGATATCCATTCTTATTCAATTTTACGTCAAAATTGGGGTATCCAGTAGGATTGTCATTTATTAGAGTTTTTTTATTTTGTTTGTATAAACCATCAAATAATTGTTGATCGAACGTTCAAACCATTTGCTTTTAACAATTATTCGATTAATCAAACGAATAACGAATAAAAATAATTTTAATTTTATTTAAAGTATTTTAGCATATCATTTTAAAATTTTAAGAATTTTGGCATCAATTTGAATAATTCGTAAACCTCTAACTGGCTAGGCCTCCTCCAGGCCATAAATGCCTCAAATAAGTGTTTCATAATAAGAAAATAAGCTTTTTCAATAAAAAATTAATTTCACAATATATATAGTGAACTAATTTTTTGTGTGTTTAACAAGGTTTAAAAGCGAGAACGAAAATGAAATGAACACAATAATCAAAAGTTTTTAAAACATATTTATGTTGACTTAAAACCATTGACACAAAACCATTGTAGCTTAAGCTTTAAAACAATGTTTTTATTTTGGATACCTGTAAAGGACATCGTCCTAACTTGAAAACGTATGGGCGGATTTTTATGAAATTTGGCAAAATGATTATAATTAGTAGTAAGCAAGCAAGCCCTTTAAGTTTATTTAATAAACATTGGTACGGTTTCGCTCAATTTCGCGTTTTTCGATTAACGAAAATCGCAAGCACAAAAAGTGCAATTTTTGAACTGTAGTTATAGCTTGGAAGGAAGAATAATTTTTACCTAAACTTATTAATTTTTTGTTAGAAAGTGTTTTTTATTGATTAGTTTTTGAGATTCGCTGTAAACCTATTTTGGAACATATCGCCTAAAGTAGGAGAAAACAAAAAAAAAACTTGTGATAACGTTCATTGCAAATAAGCTTAGGCCGGTTTGGGGGTTGAATGCAATAATTTTTAGACTATAATAACCACAAAATAATCCTCAAACATAATCCATTTGGCAATATCTTGTGATGAAAAACTTACAATTTTGAATATCACTGAAAAGTTAAATATATATACAGTAAAGAAAAATTTTGCAATTTTCCAGCTGAAATTCGGTTACCACGACTTAAATTAGGTAATTACGAAATTCAGTCATTTGGTACCGCTGCTCATTAGTTTTAACAACAAAGTTCGGAACGCGGCAAATGGCTTAGCATCGGTGACAATGTTGGCGTTAAACGATTAAAAATCCACAAAAATCCACAAAAAGCCCCAACACTCCCTCTGAGTCGCTCTTAGAGCGGTGAATGTAAGACCAGCCCCTATTAACTTTTGCCCCTCAATACATTTTCTGAATATACCTACCCTCTATCTCCACTCCCTTAGGTGGCCCCGGTACAAAAATTATATATTTGTAAAATGTGCTCCCCCCTGCTCTAAAACTCATAAGGGTGCTTCAAGAGGATGCAAATATATGGCTGACCCTCAATATTTTGTCACCCTAATATTTTTGCAGAAAAAATCTACCTACTCTCTCTTCAACCTTTAAGATGGTCGAAATACAAATTTTTAACAGTTATATTAGTTTTTTGTTTTTATATACATCGAGATTATTTTTATGTTATTTTCAATTTATAACGAGCTTTCAACCTCTGTATATTAACAAAAATAAAGCAAATCAAACATATTAGCTAGGTTGATACTAGTATTTCGATCTGGCTAAAGATCTCATCAGAACCCGAAGTTTTAGAAAAGCTAGAGCCTATATAATAGGCAGAACTTTAACAAAAAACCTATTAATAATCAATTGTGCTCCATTCTTTTTAATTTTTTGTAAATTGTTTTATGAAATCACGCTAATATGGGAGCGGTAGCGTGATTTCCTAGCGGGGTGAAATGTGAGATCGACACACCTTTATTTCTTTCTCGCAAAATGTTAGCCGAATATACCTATTATTCCATCTACCTAAGAGGGTTCCCATACAAAAATAACATTGTTATAAAAATTTGGCCCCACCGCTCTAACTGACATAAGGGTGTCACAAGAGGTGTCAAATGTATGACCCAATATTTTTTCAACCCCAACATTTTACCAGAATATTAATGTCGTTTTATCTATCTCCTTAAGGTTTTCCGGAAAAAAATTTTTTTATGAAAACAACAAGTTCGTTTGTAATGTAATTTAAACTTTTATTGAGCGTAAAAAAGAAATTTTTTATGAGCATAGTTAATGTTTATAGTTTGAAAATGTGAATCAAATTAATTTATTTTTTTCATACGATGGATATTTGTTCCGATTTTCGGCGACAACCTGCAGCCAAAATGAATTTTTTTCCTCCTCGTTACGGCACAACGCGTTGCTATAATCCTCTATTAATTTTAAGCCTCTTTCGGCAGCGTCGTTGAAAACCTGTAATTCACGCAATACTTCTAGCGCTTACTGGTAGTCTTCGCAATCTTCCCAGGTTTCTGGGGTCAAAAACAATGAAATCTGTTGACAATCCGAAGCGTGAGAAAAATTTTGATGTCTCAGGTGTGATGTTCTGGCTTAAATCTTTATTCATGAGTTCTTCATTTACTTGTTTCGATGCCAAGGTAATTATTTTCATGCCTTCGTAGTCAACAACATGTACTGGATGAGCATGGTCTTGGTTGCCACTTCGACGGATATTCACTCGATTCGCTGAATGAAAACTTGGCAACCGAAATTACACAGTACAAACGTGTTAATATGGAATTTCCACTTAAAAAATTATTGATATATTATTTTTTTATGTATGAAATGAACAGATTACCTCTGAACCTGTTCTAGAAGAACTTATTTTATCACCGGTTATATGGAACCGGTTCAAGAACAGATTCCTGTGAGTCGAAATGTAAGGTGAAACTGGAGGTAAAGAACCTAATGCAAAAAGGACACACTTCATACAAAAAGAAACAGTTGCAGAACAGAAATTCGAAATTCGAACCTGTTACAATGCAGTATAAGTTGTTCTTCAACCATTTATTTGGATTTTGCTATTTTACTGCGTAATAGTCACCTTCTATTACAGCTTCCTTTAGCAGTTTTGCACATATTTTCCGTTCTACTTGTTGCTTTCCTACAATTAGAATACCACTGCAATTGTAGTTGAAAACAAATGAAATTTCATTCAAAGAAAAGACGACTTACATTACAGTAAATTCAACTAACATTGTCATTTGATTTTTAATGTTCAAAAAATTACTAACAATTGTAGTAAAAATTAACCACATGGTAGTAAAAAATAAACAAACATTTATTTTTCTTTATTTTTTTAAATAAAAAAAAAACACAACTGTAAAAAATGAATGTAAAATTATAAAACTGTCATTTGATGTGAGTTGTTTTTTTAAATGAACTACAAGGTTAGTAAATATTTTAATTTGTTTTACAAATGACTGACATTTACTTGTGAAAGGCGTGGTAGAGAAGAAAGTGTGTGGTTGTGGTGTAATGGTTAGCGCGTTGGACTGTTACACAGATGGTCCCGGGTTCGATTCCCGGTGACGACAACATCAATTTAGAAAAAATAATATGTATGAGTTTTCTATCGCTTATATGTATCGCTGCGCCCACCTTCGGTGTTCCCATAGCACTTAACCCCACCGAAGTAAAATAATGAATCAGGGCTATGAAACAAAAAGCTTCAATAAATTCGCCAACTCTACATCAGGTGGCGAGCAACAACTGTTCTAAGACTTATCATCTCGCGCAATTACAGTGTTGCCATGTTTGAAGCCCTTCATCTTTCACCACCTTTCATCTCTCCACTATCCCCTTTCCAAAGAAAGCTACACATTACTTAATAGGAAGAATTTCCTGAGTGTTGCTTCTCTTTAAAAAAAAAAAAAAAAAAAAAAAAATTTCAATTTTTTCTGAATCAGATTGCGCAGTTTCTGGTAATGAACCTTCGTCAGTGACCCTGTTTTTTTGAATAATGTAATATTTGTTATATTTTTATTTGTTCGATTGCGTCTATATGAAATTTTCTGTGCAATCACTGACCGTGGTATAGATAAACTAATTTATAATGCCTCATGCACTCGCACTACACGTTAGACAGATCACCTTAGCGCTCTGATCTATCGTCAGGTCAAGTTTTGTTGTGATTAAAACTAGTTTTATTCAATACACGTTGTTTTTGTTCTTGCATACATAATCTCAGAGGAACAACTCCAACACAACACAATAGTTCTATTTTTAGAAACTTACCTCACTCTAATGTCCACTGTTTTACCATATGTTGTAAGTGATGCTACATTTACATTAAAAATAAAGAAAATGTATTACAACCCAAACAACTACATATTTTTAAAGCAGAAGTTCCCTGAGTGTAGTTCCGCTCATATTTTCTGTTTTCTTTGTGGTTAGACTTTCTTTGCAGTTGCAAAAATACAGCGTCTTCCGGATTGGCTCCCATTTCAAGTACAATAGAATGTGCGATGTCAAGAAGGTCATGCAATGTATCGGCAAACTTAGCTTTCTTTTTTCTTTGTGTTTCGACGCCTCTGAAAATCCTCTTTTGCAAGGCTAGCCATTTAGATACCAAAGATTGAACTTTTATTTTCACATCTCTTAAGTATTTCGTTGGAATAAATGCTTGCCGCCAAAAAATAAGTGTCAATCACCAAGTATGCTCTTATGCACTTATGTTACGCTTTCTAGTGCCATAAAAATACATTTTGAGCACTAGTTTTCCAGATAGCAATTTCGTTCCCATTATATTAGGGGCATATTTGTCCGATTCAAAAAAGTTTGGTTTGCGATCTCAAACTACTAGCAACGCCGATCGACATTGATATTGGATATTAGTAAAGGAACACATTCACATCACCCGGTTTCTGTCAAATTTCATAAGATTCAAGTATGGTGCGTGATACGCTAAAAGCGCTAAAAACACAAATTATGTAGAGAAAATAGAGCATCGTTTTATATTCATATGACTAAAAAAAAATGTTAAGATTAAAAAAGTTTTGGAATTTTTTTTTTTAAAAAAATTTCTTAAAAACACCTTTGAGAACAATTTCAAATATTTTTAATATAAAAATGTAAAAAACATAAAAAAAATAATTTTTTGCTTTTTTGGTTTTAGTCGTTTTTATGAGATTTAATCGAGTATCACCACTCCCCTTATAAGTGGGTACAGCGGACAGGTATATTCGTTGTGTATTTTGTGTTTGATTGTATGTAAACTGAGATATCTAAATATAAAAAGATCCTAGTTTTAGGCTTGTAAAATTCCACTAAATGTTAAATATTTGTATATGACTGTATGAAAATATACACAAATTTCATGTAAATGTATGTTCATCTTATCATATAAGTCCATATTAAGTAACATATTATTTTTTGCGGTTTTCAAAAGAGGGCCCGCATAAACCTTTTTAAGTTTTAATGCACATTAGGGTGTGCCGAAAGTGAAGAATTTTACATTATAGTGCTCAAACGATGCGTACTATCCAGTTGATTATGGGAAGAACAAAAAAATAGAAAATTCAATAATACTTATAGTTTAGTACTTGTTTCTTTTTCTTTTTTTTTTGAATTTTTGTTTAAAATTAGGCTCAAAAGTTTGCTAGTGCTGA
Source organism: Delia radicum (assembly GCA_021234595.1). Taxonomy (NCBI): domain Eukaryota; kingdom Metazoa; phylum Arthropoda; class Insecta; order Diptera; family Anthomyiidae; genus Delia; species Delia radicum. Next base: position 55,454,837 of record CM037853.1, read on the forward strand.
GAATAATTATGGAAATATATTTAAAAACTTTCCATTGAGTAATTTTCGCCCACTACATCTTTTAACTTAAAACAAGTAATAAATAAAATTACTTGTTTCGAACTAAATGAGGCTGTAGTTGACCAAATTTAAGCTATTTAAATGTTATAAATGTTAGCATTTCCAAATTTTTAAACTCTACTTTGTATAGAGTTATGAACAATAATTACCCTTAAAAAAAAAACAGGTTTTGATTTTATCCATAAACAGCTCAATAATATCTATCGTTTGAGCTCGTAATGAAATTTGCAATTTTTTTTAAATTCGGGACGTACAATTCATATACAGCCCTCAGACTTTAAATGCGGTAATATATAGCTTTATATAAAAGAATATCTACATTTTTTTGGTATGGAACGATATATATTTACATATAACTATGAATAGGTCAAGATATCGTTTTATCAAAAATGAAGTATTTTTTTTTTTTTTTTCATATTACACTATATGGTATTATATATAGTATTCATTTGTGTTATATCTAATTATACTTGTATTCATACAAAATGAGATTAACGTTATATAATTGTATATGTCATATAGAATAATATATTGGTGGATATGTAAAAAGATATAATTATAAGTGGTATTGTTTTACCAAATTTAGATAAAAATGTTATATATGTATAAGCAAACATAAATGTATGTTTTTCCATATAATAATATGTAAAAACATATATATTTATATAAAATAATGCACTAATAATGCAACAGTGTACCCGAGTAAAAAGAGTTATATATTATTTTATATTGTTTAATACAACTATACGTCGACATTCATTGCTTTGTATGACACAATATATAAAAATATATATATTTTTCTCAAAAAAATTTTATATAGCCCCATATCTAAATGTATATTTTTACTTATGTTACCATATTTAATCAGATCTGCAACAAGTAGTCTCCATTGAAAGATCACATTACATATACTATTTTAAATTATATTTGTATTCAAAATGAACTCCATTCTAAATTTATTTTTATTGTGATAAACATTCCATTTTGTTCAAACATTTCTAAGGGGAAACGATTATTAAAAACTTGTGTGGAGTGTTATTTCTCTGGTTCTTGTTATAAGAACAATTTTAATATAAAGTTCACTTTAATTTTTTTTTTTTTATTTTTTTTTAATTTAACCAATACTCAGGGGATGCCCCCTACTCATGCAGTGCATTGTATTGATCAGGAAAATAAGGTATGGGAAGGAGGAAAGAGGGAGTAGTGTTTGTGGATATTTGATTTAAATTTTTCTAAATTGTAAGTAACAGGGAAGACTTCTGCGGGAAGTTTGTTCCACATACGAATCGTTCGACTAAAAAACGAATTTTCTCTGTAATGCGTTGTGCGAAACACAGGACAATCAACTACAAACGGATTTGCTCTACTAGATAAGCGAGTATTACGAATAAAAACTCGGGCTCGTGGAATAAGTTCACTTATCTCAGATGAGCATCTCCCATGGTAATATCGATAGAAAAGTGTCACACAACCCACATTCCGACGATGCTCCAATGAATCAATAGAGTTGGATACACTACTGTCATTGATAAGCTTCACCGCCCTCCCCTGAACACGGTCCAGAAGCTTAGAATAGACAATGGAGCCCCTGCCCATATATGAGAGTTGTATTCCATTTTTGGCCGGATATAGCTGGTATAAATAGTAAGGAGATCGGATGGAGTGAAGTAAGTCTTGCACCGTTTTAGAAAACCGAGACACTTGAATGCCTCTTTCGACACTTGAAATACGTGCTTATTCCAACGGACATCACACTGTATTCTCATGCCCAGAACATCAAGAGTATCCGATTCCTCAATACCTATACCATCCATAATTACAGATGACAATGTCAATTCCACAGCCCGTCTGTGGGTTCACATACAACATTGGGTCTTGCGTGCATTAAAATCTACCTTATTCGCGCGACCCCACTCGGAGATTGTAGAAAGGTCTTGATTGAGTGTGTCATTCATGTTCTGCCGCATGCCCTCTATCTCCAAAGAGTTTGGCCTGTGATCGAATGAAAATGAATGACAAATGTTGCTGTCATCTGCAAAAGAGTAGATAGGGTTGATGGTCTGACCAAGAAGGTCATTAATAAAAATAAGAAAAAGGGTAGGAGAAAGAACAGAACCTTGTGGTACCCCTGAATTTAGCTGAAACTCGTTTGATGAGTCCCCATCTAAAACAACACGTATAGTGCGGTCTCTGAGAAAACTCGTTATAAATCGAGAGAAGACATTACCGACACCAAAAGCAACTAGCTTAGTCACGAGTGTCCCGTGCCACACACGATCGAACGCCTTAGAAATATCTAGAGCAACCACTTTACTCTCACCAAAGCGGTGGATTGACCGGCTCCAACGTTCCGATAGAAACGCCAACAGGTCTCCCGTAGATCGACCACTACGGAAGCCATACTGCCGATCATTTAAAAGTGAATTGGTCTCTAAATATTTCACAAGATGGTGGTTAACCATGGTCTCCATCACTTTGGAGAGCGCAGAGCAAATTGCGATTGGGCGGTAATTTTCAGGGTTGTTAGCCGCACCCTTTTTAGGGATAGGCTGGACATTGGCCACCTTCCAGCATGAGGGGAAAATTCCCGCACGGTACGAAGAGCTGAAAAGTTTTGGCCAATGGACGTGCCAACGTTAAAGAGCACTGTTTCAGCACCAGTGCTGATATGCCATCCGGCCCGGTGACTTATTTACGTTGAGATCCGCAAGAACCCTTTTGACTGCCCGGGCCCGAAAGAAAATCGAAGGCATAGTATAGGATACCCTTTCGAGAACGGGCAGTGGTTGATCGCTTTCCGGCAAGAAAGAATTTCTTGCAAAAAGTTCAGCGAAAAGGTTGGCCTTATCAACCGGGTCAGTGAATGATTGATCGTCCTTTAAAAGAGTTGGAATAGAAGAACTAGCATTACCCCTTACTCTTTTAACAAACGACCATAAGGTCTTACAGCCCCGAGGAGCAGAAAGAACTTTGGCACGTAGACGCTGTTCGTATAAAACCTTTTCGCGTCTAAGTACCTTGGCACACTCGGTTCTCGCCTTTTTGCGGTGCAGTTCAGTAACGGCGTTCTTATTCGAACGCCAATTACTAAAACGCTGCCTCTCTGGATCTGACTGCATTTTTGCACGTCTGGTTAAACCAACACTTGTGTTTTGATTTAGCCGAAATATGCTTCGTTGGAATAAAAAGTTTCATTCCTAGCATAATAATATTGACTAACATTTCTGCAGCGGCATCGACGTTGTCGTCGAGAAAACAGATTTTCCAGTTAAAATGCCGAAAGAAATCGTTGAGCTCGGCCCAACGAGCTTTTTCATAGAGGAAAATAAAGCGTTTTGGCGTTAAGTTGGAAACGCTACGAAGAGTAGAATATGAAAAAGATGCAGAAATAGTACTGTGATCCGAATTGCCGAGAGGTGCAAGTATTTTCACTTCGTACTTTTCAGGGTGAGAAGTGAGGAAGAGGTCGAGAGTGTTCCGCGATTGCCCTTCAACACATACATTGTGTGTTGGCTCATTCACAAGTTGCGCAAGATCATTATGCGCGGCGAAAAGCTCAACGTATTGGCCCTCGGGAGTTGTATGACTCGAATGGCGAATCCAGGATGAGTTGTGGATATTAAAATCACCAGCAACAACGATTTCACTATTCGGACAACTCTCCAAGATTTTCGAAATTGAATCGGAAAGGGCATCGAAGCCATCAAGGGATTTAGCCAATTCCGTGTTTTTACTTCTATATAGAAACCCGAAGTGCAATATGTGCGACCTGATCTGGAATTTAACCCAAAGAGAGCTAAATTCCTTATCATTACAGTGCAACTGTTGCTGATGCTGGTACACAACATCATCGCGAATGTACATTGCAAGGCCCCTATGTAGAGAAAAAAGGGATAGAAGGTGATACCCAGGTATGTGAAAATCGTGTGGATCAGCATCTTCACAAACCTGAGTTTCACATAAGGCGAAAACATCCGGCCTATGAAAACGAATGTGAGCATATGCAGAAAAGTAATTCGCTCTCAGTCCGCGTATGTTGCAGAAGTCTATACGAAATCTGCCTGTCATAACAAAATAAGAAAAAAATAAAATCAATATTCCTTACGAGTGTATATGGGGCACAGTAGTCGAAATTGTTGCTGTAATTGGTTATTTAATGACCAGTGTTATACCTTTGTCAGTAAACAACCAAACAACAATTGACTCCCCGCCCCCTATACACCGTAGACAATGGAATCGGAAAGGGACAATGACACTTATTAAGGAGGCATAAAAGCGCCTTGCTTGGTCATTATAAAACACAGAGCCGTATAGCGAGGATCAGGTGTATTTTAATGTATTGTGGTTTGATGATGTTGATGGTTGTTGTTATTGTTGTTAATGTAGTTGTATTTAAATGTATTTTTATTTGATGATGTTGATGCTTGTTGTTATTGTTTTAAATTTAGTTGTTATTTAACGGTTTTTTTATATAGATTTATGAATGATGTGTAGTTTAGTTTTATATTATGTTTTGTGTTTGTTATTTGTTTATGGATTTGAATAATTTTTGTTTTTGTTTTTTTTTTTTTTTTTTTTAACAGAACGAGCAACGGAATTATAGGGACAAACGCAAACACGACAAGACAAATTTAAAAACGTGTTGACAGCACGACGGACAAAACACTACTTCCTTTATTTTAAACAGGCGGTAGTATCCATTTTCCTAGTAGCAGTCACATGTTCTTACTGCAAATTAATATTTGACAATAGCTCAATACTTAAATTCAAATAAGAAATTCATAAAATGAATTTCTTATAATTTTTCATTGTCAATACAAACTTTTAAAATTTTGCAAATTTTTCCCATATTTTTTTATTTTTTTGAACTTTGAACAATTTTAAACCGAAAACACATAATTTTTTTATTATTAAATGCATTGCAACTATTTTCTTACAAAATCAAATGAATAAATTTCACAATTTTTTAAATAGTTTAATATGTTAAAGACTTTGTGGAAAACTATAAAAATTTATAAAGAAATTTTACCTCGGTAAGTTTGATCCACATAGTGGCAGTTAAATTTTTCTTCAAAAAAACATTTATTTCATTCTTTCATTGTTCTTTATTAATTTCAAATCCAATGTGTTATCTTACTTTTATTTAAAAATAATTAGTTTTAAAACTATATTTTATTATAACTTTTATCTTTTCAAAATGCAAATCTCACCTTCAGTGAACATAAAAAAAAATCCATTATGTTTGAACAAAATGATTTAATAATAATTAATTATTAATTTTTTAAATATTCTTGTTATATCACTAGGGGGAATGGGACCGGTTTAGCGTGTGCCACAGGATCGGTCCCTTCGTATCACAGACCAGTCCTCTGCTAAACCCTACCCTATGTAAACAACTGGCAACTTTAACATTGGCTTGTCATAGGATGGGGTCATTTGTCCTGCTTTAACCACATAGTGGCATGCCACAGGACTAACCAAAGATGGACATACCACAAGCCTGTCGCAAAAGTGCCATGTCGTATAGAATAAACAAAAACTAAACAGCTTCCAATGGATAAAATTCTGGTCATCTGGCTCTTTCTTGTTAATAAGCATTCTGGTTAAGTGGTATATCCTCCCTTTACCAGTCACAGGATTGGTAATTTTAGGACAATTGACACTGCTTAACCCACTTCAGAATAAAATTATACAAGTCCTGTGATAAGTCCCTCTTTAACCAGTCACTTTTAGGACAATTGACTCCTCATTTCCCATAGGGATTTAACAAAAGTACAAATTGGATCATTTATGCATAATTGGAGGTAATTGTATTATATTTAAAAAAATAATAATAATAATATTTAGTACAATAATATCTGGTTAAAATTCGGATTCTATTAAAGAAATAAAATCAAATTTGATCCAAGTAGATACAATTCTCTTCGCAATTTTTCGGGTTAAATTGTATCTGATTAATTATTGGACAATATCTAATTAGATATGCCATTATTTATTTTACAACTTAATATAGTAACATACAATTTTACTTGCCACAACAAATTTAAATTCTGGAAAATTACGTTTATGTTTTAAAATCTATAACATTCTACTCAAAATTTTAAAATCAACTCGAAAATTTTCTTTGAAATTTTTATTAAAATTATCTTAAATTAACTACAAAATTTGAAGTACCAAACTCAAAATTATTTTGTTAGACATAAACATATTTGACTGTTAAGCATATAAAATTAAATTTTGACTGTATGTTCAATTTAAATTAGGCTCTTAATAATCGGATCATAATATCTAGCCCCTGTCTTCAGCTTAACAAATTTATTTTTACTGGATTGAATCGTTTCAAAGTATATTTAGCTTGAAGTTATATAATATATATATATTTAATTTATATACAATATGATCTACTATTTTCGGATTATATTATTTCTTGTTTTTTTTTTTCTAACGTTACAGCAACACTCAGGGGATGCATTGTGTTGATATCAGGAAAATAGGTTGTGGGGAGGAGGAAAGAGGAAGTAGTGTTTGTGGACATTTGACTTAAATTTTTCTACATTGTAAGTTGCAGTTAAGACCTCCGCACGGAGACGATTCCTCATACGGATAGTGTGACTGAAAAACAAAATTTCGCTGTAATGCGTTGTGCGATTTGCCGGGCTATAGACATCAAACGGATGAGATCTATTTGAGAAGTGGGTAGTACGAATAGAGAATGAGTCAACTTATCTCAGCGGAACACTTTCCATGGTAATATCTATAGAACAAAGTCACACAACACAAATTTTCTCCTACGAGTCAATAGTGTTTGAAAGCCTACTGTCGCTGATAACCATAAACGCCCTCCATTGCACAAGATCCAGATGGCCTAAAATAGGCTTGAAAGCACCTGCCCATATATGGGAGTTATATTCCATCTTTGGCAGGATGTAGGTGGTATATATACTAAAGAGATCGGATGGAGTGAAGTATTTCTTATGATGATTTAGAAAACCAAGACACTTGAAAGTTTCTTTTGACACATGGATGATGTGATCTGTTAAACGGACATCACACTCTATTCTCGTGCCCAGAACATCAAGAGTATCTGAATCCTTAATAACGATACTATCCATATACACAGATGACATAGTTGAGTCCACGGACCTATGGCTCAACATACAACATAAGGTCTTACGAGCGATAAAATCGACCTTGTTCTCACGAATCCACTCTGAGATTGTCGAAATTTCATGATTGAGTGTGTCATTCACAATCTGCCTTTTGCCCCCCAACCTCCTAAGGGGTTGTGCTACGATCGAAGAAAAATGAATGACAAATGTTGCTGTCATCTGCAAACTAAAAAATAGGGTTGAAAGTTCGACAAAGAAGTCATTAAGAAAGATAAGAAAAGAGAAAATAATGGACCGACTCCAACGTTCCGAAAGGAACGCCAACATGTCTCCCGTAGAACGGGAACGAGTTCTACGGGATACCTATACATTTTTTTAAAATGTCGAATTTTGTGAATTTAAATAAAAATGCATTTTTTTAACAATAATGGCATTTTCGGACGAAATTTGACAGTGGTTAACGTTTTTCATAAAAAAATCGATTTATTTCTTTTGAAACCATTTTCAATAAAACTGTTACAACACTCAGGGAACATCTTGCTTTAAAAATATGTAGTTGTTTAGGTTGTAATAAAGTTTCTTTATTTTTAATATAAATGTCAATCATTTGTAGAATAAATTAAATTTTTAACTAACATTGTAGTTCATTTAAAAGAACAAACAAATGACTGTTTTATGATTTTACATTAATTTTTTACAGTAGTTTTCTGTTATTTAAAAAAATAAAAAAAAAGTAAATGTTTGTCTATTTTTTACTAGCATGTCTTTCGTTTTTACTACAATTGTTAGTCAGTTTTTAAAACATTAAAAAACAAATGACAATGTTAGTTGAATTTAATAAATGTAAATCGTACTTTCTTTAAGTGAAATTTTATTTGTTTTTAACTACATTTGCAGTGGTCTTTATCTACATAGTATTTTTAAGTTAAATAATACAAAAAACGATTTATTTTTCTTTCCTTTTTTCTTTCTTTTTTCTTGCTTTTTTTCCTTTACCTCGCTTTCCATTAAATTTTTCTCATATTTTTTGGCTTTGGGTTGGTGGGGGGGAGGGCCTCCTATTCATCTTTACCATACAGGTAGACTTTTGTGTTTTTAATAGCGTTCAAAAATTAAATGAAATAAATTCTTCGATAACTTTTTCAATTGGTTTATTAAAAAATATATCTTTAAGTATGACGTTCTGTTGACTCCAATAAAATAATTCCTATGGGGTTTTTGAAAAAGTTACGGGAGTGGTTGCAGTTGGGGTACATTCACCATCCTACAGCCATAGCAGTTTCTTTGAAAACATTTCCAATGAGGTTGACTCACAAATAATAAACGTTCTCCAGTGACAATAAAAAACAGTGAAACCTTTCAATAATGGACACTCCTACATTTCTGCATTTTTGTTTTAGAAAATTTATTGGGTTGGTAACGAAAGCGTTGCAAGCAAAAAAGTGGTGAATGGTCCCCGGTCTACCCCACCATAAATTATTGCTGCCTTTTTTGACATTCTGTAATAGTTTTTGTGACCATATATAGCAATTGATTTATTAGTAAAGGCATCACAAAAGTAACAAAAGCTCACATTTATTGTATATATTTCAATCTTCAGACAAAATATTTATTTGTGTAAGTAGACCCTTAAAATAAAAATGCATCAAATTTAGTCCATGTACTGACAACGAGAGTCAACCGATAGGTTTTTTATAATCTAAATGAAACTCGTGTATGTTATAGAGGAGAAAAAACAAGTTAGACACTGTTTTATTTTGACAGCCCACTCTCATGTGTAAGTGGTAACAGGTGGCGTCAAAATTATTATTTTTTTTTTTGTACGGAAACATGTCTGAAACTAAAGAAATTTAAATTTATTTATTTACCCAGCATTGAAGTACTCGACAAAACTGAAATTTGTATACATATTTTGCCCATATAGGGTTGTCATTTATTTAAATTATATATAATAGAGCAGGTAACAGTACTTTTCACACATGTGTATATTACACGTGAAACTAGGGACCATATATAGTTACTTGTACTGAGGAATATTATTATCAAATGAAAGAAAGAGATGCTCTGCTTTAAAAAATATTAGTTATAACTTACAAGGATCAAAAATGTCCTTAAAAAATATAATCCCAAAATATCGTTTGTGATAAATTTGTTCAACATGATTTACTGAAAAATTTACCTAAATTTTATTATTTTGAATTTAGTTTTACAATAAACTTTTTTTATATAAACAAAAGTCCTATGTTTTCCACGGGGAGTTTTGACCTAACACTATAAAAGATACATTTTTAATGCAATTATTAGAAATCAATTATTGACCACTAACAATTGCTAATTTAAGTAAAAGTTTAACTTCTATATCGAAAATAAAATAAGAAAACATTGTATTTAGATGTGATATTCCTAATTTTGTGGTAAAAAAAAAACATTATAGATGTGAAATCAACTTCTATGTTAAAAAAGCTTTTTTGAGGTGAAAAACAATTTCACTGGTAAATAAAAACTTTTGTGGTGAAAACCAATTTCTGTGGTGAAAAAAGACTGAGGTGGAGAAAATAAAATATTATTCACTTCTAGCGTCTGTTAAATAATGTTTTGATCAACAGACGCCAACAGATGAACTTGTACTGAAATATACCAATTTGTACGTAGCATTTAGACACATTTTTAGTCATTAATTTTTAACCACTTAACAGATTTTGCTAATTTGTATACCAAAATGGTCGGAAAATGTCCATTAATCTATATAAAACTGTTCAACACTGCTAAAGTGTTTGTGGCGAATTAAGAATCATCAAGATATTAAAGGACATTTGTGAAATTTTTAATCTTGAATCATTTGATTCACTCACCTTTCATTTGATACCCATATTGGCATGCTAAATCGAGTACTAGTATTTTAATATATTTTGGGAAAATTTTAAATATTAAAGTCCATTTAAATAAAATTTTGACATGATGGCGAAAAACTGAAGACACAGTTCAACTATACGTGGTCTCTAGTTTCCAGCTCATATTGATTTTTATATGTGTAAAAATATGTAATTTGTTGCATTCTGATATAGGTAAGCAAAGCTCGATTAGGTTAAATAAACATTAAACTGCGTAATTTGTAGCTTAAACCACAAAAAAACACGTTTTTAAAATATAACAGTTAATGCGCCTTCAACAACAGCAAAGAAAACCGAAAAAAAAAACGAAAAAATACGTTTCCTTTTTCCTGTTCTATCACGCATCGCACTTGCTCAAGAAAAGGTTCATTATTCATAATTTTTCCAAATCCATTTGTTGCAAAAAAAACACCCCCAGCGGTCATCTCTAGCCACTGTAAAAATCTAGATCGGTTTATGTACTCTTTAGCTACAAACAACCAGATCTAAGATTTTTACATTTGGTAGAGATGAACACTGCAAGTCGTTTTCTTGCAAAAGTTTGATTATTAGTTATGACTCTTTTGTTGAACAAGTGCGAAATCTATATTTCATAAAGATCAAAGAGAAATCATCGGGAGACTCTCCTTTAGTGCTATAACTTTTGAAGTTTTTTTTTTTTGAAAATATCAAATTTTACCTACCCTATGCGTAAAGTACACATAAAAATATTAAAAAATATAATATTAGTTTTTCACGTTTTTCAAAAAAGTTCCCGCATACAGGTTTTTGAAATATCAAATTTTCTTTTTTTGGTCGAACTCAACTAAAACTCAACATTTCTAAAATATTGTACAGAATTTAGACTCTAACGCTAGTATCGATCAAAAAGGACAAAAACGTTTTCAATTTAGGAGATTTTTGCGTATTACATAAAAATATGATAGCATTTTTTTCGCGAATGGGCTTCTATCTACGCAGAACAAACAGCACATTACCTAAAAAGTATTGTTAAAAATTGGGTGTTGTAATTTTGCTTCACAAGTGCAACATTAATAGTAAAAACATGAGAAAAAATGCTTTTTTTGAAAATTTTTTTTTAGAATTATTTATTTATTTGTACTCGTGAAAACAAAAATTTTAGTATCAATATTGGCTATGAGGCAAGGGTTGCCTCTTATTTGAAAAAAAAAAAAATAAAAAAATATTGTTATTAAAAACCTTTGGGAAAAGTCGTCTGAAAGCCTAACGATTGCGAAAATTATAAAAATACCCTCGATCAAATTAAATATTCATTTTAGTTATGTCAAACAAACAAGAACTACACATAAAAATGTGTTATTCGGAAAATATTTAAAAAAATGCACAAAGTTTTTTAAATGTGTGCCTTTCCTTTCATGCCCAACTTGTCTATAGTTTATTAATTTTTAATTATTTTATTGAAAATATCTCAACAAAACAACAAATTGTATATTTTTTGATAGCACTTTGTAAACAGCAACAGCAAACTTGCTACTGGCCGCCTAAAAAGACGCGGCTAATAATTTTGAGTCCTCTACAAAATATCCGAGTTTTATTTAAATCCGCGGGTTCACCACCATGTATTTTTCCTCTAATTTATAAACGGCTAAAATGTGCACTAATATTGGAAACAATTGATCTTAATACTTCACCCCAAATTACCACTCTACCACTAACTCCATTAGTAGCTATCTAACTAAAGCAATAATATTGATTGGGTTTTACATTGAAAATAAAAAATAATTTAAAAAGAAAATTAACCACTACACTGAGAGAATTAGATAATTATGATTTTTTGCATTAGGTGACTGAAATTGCACTAAAATTCCACCATTGCACCTTCATTAAGTTAATGAAAGTTTTCATAAAAGTTTATGAAAAATATTTTGTTATTAACTAAAACTGTCTTGCACTCCAAGTAAAATGTTCATTAAAAAACTGGTTTCATCAAATGTATGAAGCTTTTTAATAAATTTAAAAATATTTTCTTTTATATGGCGAAAAAAAGTTTCATCGATTCACTGAATAAATTTCATTATTTTTCGTCTACAAAATTCTCTCTGTGTAGGGCTTTTAAATTCTCGACGTTTTTCAACAAAAAGGAATCGAACATTTTTGGAATACTCTAAGGAATTCCTTAAAAAACACAGATATTTAAAATCGCATGTTTTAATCCATTTTTCTCCAACGTGTCTTTAAAGATACGGCCATTTTTAAGAGTCTGTAACTTATGTTAGAAATGACACAAAAGGTATGTGGTGGCTTGGAGATTGGGCTACCAAAGTAGTTAAAATGTTTTCGAATTTGTAATTCAAGGGTTGCCATATAATAATTTGAAAAAAAAAAAACAATTTTTGACTTCTTTTAAAGCAATTATTTAAAAAAAACTAATTTTGTTAGCAAATATGTAGTTTTAAGTATTTTCATAGTACCGCTTCTCAAGACTTGAAATACCTGGTTTGGGAAAGTAAATTGTCTTACTTCCCGGAAATTCCAAGGAATAAAACCTTAATCACAATTCCAAAAACTGTGTAATAATTCTAGACCAGAGTTTAATGTTTTATTAATACTTAATTCCCGGAAATCTCGTCGGAAAATACCGGGAGACGGAAATTGAAAAAATAGTGAACACAAATTTTTTTGTTATTCATGACACAAATTGAATAAAATTTGTTTAAATAAATTGTTCAAGACTAATGCAAAATCTTTACACATAACTATTAGAGTTCGTCAGAAAAGTGTAAAGTTCCTTTGTTTTTGGGATATCATCACTTTTTAAAATGTTTTGGCATCAATAACAAAAATGGCCCTAATTATTATTTTTTAAAGTCTAAATCCTACCACTGGCGCTCCTTCCACTGGCGCTCTGCGATATCTCAAAATTTTTTGTACCATTATTCTCAATTGGTAATAAATTTTTATTGTGTGTGATTAAAAAAATTAATTTTTGAAAAGTTTTTGAAAACACTAAGTTTTTCTTGCACTTTATGGATTAAACGGTGCACTTTAAAAACCCGGGCAAAAAAGATTTTTTTTTAATAATTTTTGGCGTAGAATCGAACGTCAGGCTTAAATTTCATATAAAATATACATTTTTTATGGACTAAACGGTGCACTTTAAAACCCGGACAAAAAAGATTTTTTTTTTAATAATTTTTGGCGTAGAATCGAACGTCAGGTTAAAATTTCATATAAATTATAACATTTTCGCTCCGTAATAAAATGTACATTAAATTTGCGATTTTGGTCACCAAGCGCAAGTGGAAGAAGTTGAAATTTTTAAAAAAAATAATAACGATATTATTTTTTATTGATGAAAAAACTGTAAAAATGTGATGATATCCTATGATCAAATTTTTGTGACGAACTCTAATAACTAAGTTTAATTTTCTTACACAATAATCCTTTTAAAAAATGTTCAATAAAGTAAAAATTCTTAATAATTTTATTAAACCAAAATCTTTAGTAAACTTAAAAGAAACAAAAAAAAACTTTAAAGTGCTTGTAAAATATGCTTTTAATGCAGTTAAAAACTCGTAGGGTTAGTGTTAAATGTATAAGTAAACAAATATAATAAAATAAAATAAGAAATCAATGAATGAAAAGAAAATTAATTATTTTTGATGTACATAAATATTAAAAAAAGAGAATGACATAACTTTATTTTAGTACTTATTACGACATATATACACTTGTATATAAAAACTAATTGCTAGATATTAATTATTTCTCTGTAACTAAAATCGTATTTTATTACAATATATTTTACAGTTTTTTTTGAAAAAAAACATTTCAAAAGTAAGAATCTGTTAGAGCTTTGTGCATTTTTTCAAAGAAACTGTTTTCCCAGTTTCTTAAAAAACATGTAGTTTTAGAACACCGAATTTATACACAAACATAAATTTCTATTATTATAAAAAACACTAAAATTTATAAAACAAAATCTAATTTATAAACAAATTACTAAACTGGATATAAAAAAAATTAAGTATTTAAATTCATAAGAAATAATAACAAAAAAAAAAAATAATTTATAATTGACTTTTTATAATTAAACAAAGTTAATTCCTCTTAACCAGCATCCGTCTACCGTGATCATTAAAATGAAACTAAACTTAAGGAGGATTGAAATTAAGGTGTTCAAAAGTTATGGGACAGAACATACGACATACGACACGCAACATAAAACATATTCAAACCAACGCACAGTGGAAGATTTTACGATTCTAGCGAGACAAAATTCTATATCTTAGAAAATAATAAAGCTAGAGTCATAAAATTTGGTGGACAATGTTCTCGGACCATGGTGCAGCTTTGGTACAAAAATGGGCGGAATTGGATAAATGCCACGCCCTCCACCCATGCAATTAAAAATATGTGCGATTAATGTTGAAAAACACTGGATGATTAAATAGGAACTACACACAGAAAAGGATTTAGCTATTTGCCAACTGAAATTCGGTTACTACGATTCAAATTCAGTTATTACGAATTCCAGATGGTTGGCACAACTTAGCATTAGTTTTGACAACAAAGTTCGGTTAATTCAACTAAATTTTAGTTCCAACACCCAAAATATTCAGAAATCTAATGTAAATAACTGAATTTATAAGTTTTTACTATTAATATACACTTTTAAATTCGGTTGGCATTTTATTTCTCTGTGTGTAAGAACCATTAATTTGTACAAAAAAGGGGCGTGTCTACTGCCTTTAAAATATTTCGTTTGAAAACTTAAATATGCATTTTAATATTTAAAATAAATATTTGAGAGTTAGAAATGACAACAAATGCTTAATTTTTCTTTAGTGAAAAACTATTTAAGTTTTTATTATCTTTAAAATAAAAAAATATATTACAATGTATACACAAATCAAAATAATTTATTAAATTTCATGGTTGTTTGTCATCAGGTGCTTCTCTAATAAATCAAGTACTTCAGGGATCAATGCGGATTTTGTAAAAACTGGAGGTGTGTGCAAACTGTTGATATATGGATCTAATGATATTAAAAGTCTATTCATTAAATCTGTATTAGTGTCAATTCTAGAAGTTTTTCGCGTGAAGTATTCTCGACATTTTCGATGGTGTTTATTTCTTGCTTCTAACGCCTCCTCCGGCGATTGTCCAATAGGAAGAATGCATTCATCAATAATTTATCTTGAATGTCATAAAACTTTATGGACAGTCACAGACATACAGTATCACGAATATTCTTTCAATAAAGTTATTATTTTTCCACAAACATAGTCAAAAGAACTGTCAATTCAAGTAATTTCGGGTTTTGTTAGCCATATATCAAAAATTTCATGGTATGAGATGTTGTCACTCATAGTAGATTATTTATGAGATCGGCAAATTTCGGCAGACAATTTAACTGGTTGCTTCAAGTAGACACTTTAGCTATTTGTATAAAACAAATTTTGTGTTTCCTAAAACTTACAGCTTAGAGAACTTTTTTTTTTTTTTGAAAATTTCTGAATAAAGTTGTTTCTTAAATTAAATAACACTGAAAATACTTTGCAAGTTTTAGGAACGTATTTACACGATTTATGAAGAGGAGAAACTAGCTAAACTAACTAAAAAAAAAATTTTAAAAATAAGTTTACCGATAAAAAGTTATACTCATTTAAAGATGCTCAAATTTAATTGGCATTTTAAATTAACTCATAGATGTTCAAGTTCAAAGTACCGTTATTTTGTTGCTGTTGATAAATAAGTCGAACTCTTTGCATTTTCCTACTCAGTAAGAAGTCCCCTTTCATTATTGATTAAAATATTTACTAAAATTGAAAGTCAAAAAACGAACTTTTGTCCAGCTAGATTGGCCAAATCTTACACCTTCCAACGTGAACCAATATCGTCAATTGCTTTGGCACAGTATGCAAAAATAATATCTTATATATTAATGTATTAAAAAAAAAACAATATTTAAAAAAAAAATAAATTAAATCATAAAATTTCAAAATAAAAACACGAAATTATTAACAAAAATTTCAGTATATACCCAGTGTAGAAAAGCATTAACATATAAGTGATTATATAAGTACATATTTGGTAATGGCAAGTTCTTACAATTGTCATATCATAAGAAAGATAAACGTTGCGCATATCTCCAGTGATTTCAATGAAAATATTCAAGAGCTGCATGAACTTTCAATGGGTACCAAGACAAATTTGGCAGATTTAGGAAACCAATATTTTTGACAGAGTCTAAAAAAACGTCTCGTTAGGTAGTACAATTACGTAAAATATAAAAAAACACAATTCAGGGTACCTTTAGGTGCCTCTCTTTAAGTTATAGCGTTTGTTAAGGGCCGACTCATATGTAAATATGTGATTATTTAAAGTAAAGGAAAAATTAGTTCAGACCAAGTTATGCGATTAAAATAAAATATATTTTCCTTTAATAGTAACATTAGGAGAGACAGAAGAACAAAAGGACGGTAAAAATTAAACAAGCAGCCGATTGAAATAAAAATAAAAACAATAATTTTAGCAAAAGCACCAGAGTGGCTTGAAATAGCGTTAATATTTTGTGAAACAAAATTATTTATATAACTTTTTTATAAGTTTTTTTTTTTTTTTTTGTATTAGAGACATTTTTAAAATAATGAGCACAAAAAGCTACATTTCCAACTTTAACTCTTTTTATTTCAGTGAAACTAATAAATGTGGAGGTTTTCGTTGGTGGGTTTTAACAGATCCGTAAGAAATATGCAATGTTTTAAATTATCACAACTTTTGAATGCGTCAACAGAAAATTAAATATTGTGTGTCATTTTAAAGGCCACATCCTCTTCGTTAACCCTTTACTGCATGGTGTTACAATATGTAACGAATAATTTGACACCATATGTCATGTTGTGTATGAATCAAATTTCAAACTTTGTTTTCTCAATTATTATTAGACAACAACTAAGACAACAACTAAGACAACAACTAAGACAACAACTAAGATACAACTGGGATTTAATATTCATTTCTAAAGTAACGGTGTTATTAGGAAATAAATAATTAAATTATCGGTTTGCATTGACATTACCTGAATTACTAAAATAACGTTACCCTTAAAACGCAATTACCGAAATAACGGAAAAATCGCTATCCTTAAAATAACGTTACCGAAATAATTAAAATACCGTTACCGCTAAAATAGCGATTCCGAAATAAACGAAATTACCGAAATAAACGAAAATAGCATTACCCTTACGGATAACCGCACTGAATCGGTTACCATCAATAAAATATGTACATTTGTTTTAAAAATCGCGAAACATTTATTTTTTTGATAATTTTGATTCGTTACAGAAATATAACAAAGTAGCTAAAAGGAACAAATTGGGTAAAAATATCATATCGCACACCTAGTTCAAAAGTGACTCAACTCAAAATTTGAATTTTTCGGGTTTATTTGCTTAAACTATACACAATATACGTGTTTATCTATATAAAAAATATCAGTGTATTTTGTTGTTGTGAACTGTTGCTAAAAACAACAGTTATGACTTTCTTTATGTTTTAATTGATATAAAGTTGCAAATGTTTTTTTTTTCGATTTCTGAAAAATTAAAGATTTTGAGTTGAGTCACTTTTGAACTAGGTGTGCGATATACATATTATTTTTTAAAACAGCCATAAATGATATTTGCAAAAATATTTGGTTTAATGCAGATTTTTAGTCTTAGCGTCCGAATGCATAATGACAGAGAAAAAGATCTGAATTTTCAGGAAATAAAGATTCAAATTTCAGAAAACGTAAAAATGTAGCGTTATCCTTTTGGTTAGGTTAGATAAGAAAGGGTTATGTACGTAAGGGCACATCTCCACTCGGAGACCAACACGGTCCATTGTGAATCCCTTTAGTGGAAAAAAGTAAGAAATGATAGAAATAGACAGCAAGATAGATATAATGATAGATATAAAGAAAAATAGAGAGGATATATACTCCCCAGAATCAGCTCCTATCGTCCCTTTGCTAGAAACAGCCGTTCTATCCTCCTGACAAATCTCAGCAAATCTACTGTATTGCATCCAGTGACACATCCAAGTTCGTCGTGAAATCTATCTCCTACACTCATAATAATCCATGCTAAAAATACGAAAATAATGTCAAAACAGCAAAAATTTTCGTAATATGAACAAATATTGGTTTATTTTACGAAAGTTTCTGTTATTTTGACATTTATTGGTATTTTTATTCATAGGTTATTATCAGTGTAGCCATTTCTGTCTGAGACCCTGCAACATAGGACAGTGGCACATTATATGCTCAACTGTCTCCAGTTCCTCAACGTCCTCGCCCAACCTGTCCCTGTCCCATCTGCTTGTTAAAGCCCTGACAGAACAATGACCGTTCAGGAACCCCGTAAGGGTCCTGAGACCCTCCCTGTCCAGTCCCAAAAGAACCTTGGTTGCCCATGCGTTTAATGTGGGCCATAACGCCCTAGACGCCCTAGACACCCTGCAATCCATTCTGTCCCTCCATGATTGGTTAATGGTTTCGTGGAATCCCTTCCGGATAACCTCAAAGTAGTAACATAGTGAATAATAAATAGAGCCATAATAATATTTTTTAAAAATTCATAGTAAATTTGTCAGAAAAATTTAAATTTTTTTTGCATTTCCAGGAAATATAAAATACTTATTATTATCCAAACGGATATATGGAAAGTTCACGTATCCTTGCATCAATTTCAATGAATTTTGTCTCACATATTAGCAGCTTCGTACTAAATATATATACCTATTTATGCTAGTTTTTAATAAGTTTTACGGCTTTTATTAATAAAATTTAAAATTAGATTCCAGGATATATTGAAGATGCATATCCTGGCTTCGAACACACTTACGTTGAATGACATGTTTGTTAATTATACCTATTTTCGTAACATTTCTTAACATTCCCAGTAAAAAATTTTCGTGTTTTAAGAAGCAGGATATAACAAATGCGCTGATGTTATTGCTTACCCAGCAAAAAAAAAAACACGATTTGGTAAGCAGTTGCTGCCTTTATATGCTTCCAAAATAGCGCTTCACCGCCATGCATACTTAAAGCAAATATTTAAGGTATTCTGTAGTGATTCCCAAAATGCCTACTTTGAAGCAATAAAGTATGCATACAATGAAGCAATAAAGTGTGCATACCATGAAGCACTAATGTTGTCAACATACAAAAAAGAGCTTCTCAGTGCCTAAGAAGGCATGAATTTATTGCTTCTAAGAGCACATGAAAGAAGCGCTCTAAAAGAGACATGCCAAGTGGGACATCGCGAACAAAAATCACGCATTCTGGAATGCCTTCCGGAAGCGCTTCGTAATTGAATAATGCCTCGCGGAAGCGTTTCTTTGAAGCACTATTTTTTTGTTGGGTACTATTACATAAAACTGAGAAGCAGCAAAAGAAACGAATAATTTTCGTATTAAAATAAACAAACAAAAATTTTGAGCTTTCTTTTTCCCATTACAAGGATGCAGGTTGTAAGCAGCTTACGCCAATCCCTTACAAGGATGCAGTTTGTAATGCAGAAAGTTTCATATCGTGTATTAAATACGATCAGTACCAATTTTCCCCACTGATTTCCGATTGTGTTTGATTTTTTCGAGTATATAATAAAAAATAATTAGTCATAACGGTTTCTGAACAGCTAGCAGGTGCAGCGGTAACAGAAATAATATGATTATATTACAAAAAATTTAAAAAAAAATTAATGTCTGTAAAATTGTATGTAAAATAAACTATGTATGTATATTCCATACACTCATAATAATTCATGTATAAAATGTCAAAATAACAAAAAATTTCGTAAAATAAACGAAATTTTGTACATTTAACGAAAGTTTTTGTTGTTTTGACATTAATTTCGGATTTTATACATGGATTATTATGAGTGTATTATTACTTTTAGTCGTAATAACGTAAACATGAAATATGATTTTACTGCAATCGATGAAATCACACGTTTTTTATAAGCGCTAAAACCAGAGCTTATTTTGCTCAAAAGTAATGCTTACAAGTGGGAATTAACCATATGAAAATCATTGCATATGTAAGCAGGTTTGTAAGTGATTCTTTTTGGCTTACTCCCTTACACACCTGCTTGCATGTAAGCAGGGTTTTTACTGGGATTTTATGTAATTTTTAGTTCATGGGCAGTTTGGAGCATACCATATCCTTGCGCGGATATATATATAATTTTACACACACAATTCTCGCTGTATATTCAAGAAATATACCACTTCTCTTCGCATTCCTATAATATTAGAAGTTTTTATTTCATGTTTAGCTTCCAGGATATATGACAGGCAGGTGTGTCCTTGCTGCGATTTTGACCGAATTTTATATTTATATACCTATATTTAAAAAATATATACACTCAAAGAAATAAAGTGACAACCAAATTGAAATGGGTATTTTAATTATATTGACGTATAACTTAAGCTAGCACAACAATATTTATATTAGATTTCTGAATACTTTGGGTGTTGCAACTAAAATTCAGTTGTATTAATCGAACTTTGTTGAGAAAACTAAAGTTCAATAGTACCAACCAACTGAAATTCCTAATAACCGAATTTGAGTCGTAGTAACCGAATTCCAGTTGACAAATTGCTAAATTTTTCTCTGTGCATATCTAATGGTGCCAAATTTCACAGACATACGATAACTCCTTATAGTTTTGATAACTTGTTAGTATGAATTGTGTCGCTTGAATCTCCTATATTTAAATACTCCTTACTAATTTGTTAAAATTGTAAAAAATTAAATGAATTTGGATGACTTTGGGTTAAGAGAATAATTTATCTTTTTTTTCACACATTAAAATTTATAATTTTTATCTCCATTTGATAAAAGTTTTATTAAAAAAAAAAAAACATCAGTAGTGTTTAACAAAGGTATATATAAAAAATAAAACAAAAATTAGTGTAAGACTGAAAATGTATAAAAAATTAAGTTATTTAACTTAAGTTTTAAAACTATAAAAAAAATAAAAAAAATCAATAAAAAAGGGGAAAGATAAAATGCCATTATAAAAATTTAATACAACCACTGAAATCATATATAATACTTATAAGTGCTTAATAATGAAATAGAATAGAGTATTATACAAAAAGTTTTTTTTTTTTATTGAATTTAATTGAAATTTATTATTTAGTTGACAATCAACCTAAACTGAATTTATCAAATTCAAAGCAGAAAATGTTTAAATGAAACTGAAAAAGCCATTAGACACATCAAGGTTTCTACAACATTGAAAAAAAAAATATTTTTTAAGTTTATTATAATTTTTTCATTGAAAACAGATATTATGTGGATATCCCAGCAAAACTTTCAACTGAAAGTATTTTAAAAACATCTAAAGATTTCTAAATCATTTACAATGTTTAGGTACCCTCACACATGTACTCTCACATATCGCACACCCAGTTCAAAAGTGACTCAACTCAAAATTTTTAATTTTTCAGAAATCGAAAAAAAATATTTTGCAGCTTCATACCAATTGACACATGAAGAAAGACATAACTATTATTTAGCAACAGTTAACAATAACAAAATACACTGCGATATTATTATAGATAAACAAGTGTTTTGCGCATAGTTTAAACATATAAACCCGAAAAATGAAAATTTTGAGTTAAGTCACTTTTGAACTGGGTGTGCGATATGTACATAGGTACTCTTACATATGCAGTTTCATCGTGATATTTTTTTGGATTTTTGCTACTCTTAAAGGGGCACTCCCAGAAAACAGACTCTGTAGTAGTAAACGTATTTGTGGACAACCGAATTTTTCGGTTGCAAAAACAATCACTCTATTAAAACAACTGATTTTATAGAATTTCGTTTTCCTCAACAGAAATTCGGTGATACCTACGAAAAAACTTTATAGCTACAACAGAACCAATCGATTGTCTGCAAATAAGGTTGCAATTGCCGAGTCTGTTTTCTGGGCGTGTGCGCTTTAAGAGGACACACATTCGGATGCTATTACCGAATCTGTTTTCTGGCTGCAGAGTTACGATCAGAAGGACATCGACAGATTAATTGATGTACATTAGGATATCCCCTAAACCATATTAGAGAATTTTCATGCAATACGCCCACAAGTTTTATTCCAAACAAAAGAATTATTACAAAATCCCACAATTCAAAATTTTAAAGAACAATATGGTCTGTGTTATCATTCATATACTATATTTAAAGTTTTTGAGATATGAAATTCTGACTTCATCGGATATCATTAATATCATTATAAAAATAAAGAAGCGTATTTTTTTAAAATATTTTTTAAATTGCCTTATTTGCAGATGTCGATTGCTTTTCGTATAACAAAATGTTAGTAATTAATTACAAAATAAATCAATTGATATTTCGTGTTTCTGTGTTATGAAAATTGATAATCTAAGGATATTATGTCGGTAAAGACAGCGGCAATTGTAGTCAAAAAGAAATAAAATTTCACTTAAAGAAAAGACGACTAACATTTCATTAAATTCAACTAACATTTGTCATTTGTTTTTACTGTTCACAAAATTACTAACAATTGTAGTAAAAATTAACCACATATGTTAGTGAAATATATACAATATCTCTAAAACGAATTCTGATGTGCCGACTTTTGACCCGTAGAGTCAAATTTTGAAAAATCCCACTTTGACCTATTTAGAGTGTCCCCAATCGAATATAATTTATACATTCATCTGCTAGAGCGTCTTCCGGAGAAGAAATAGAGAACCTAATCTTGGAAAGACTCCTCCTACTTTCTGAAATATCTCTATCCCGAGATTTTCATATTTTGCTATAAAAAACAGGTAAAAAGGCCCCTTTCAACTTAAACTTTAACACCTGTTTATTTCATCACAAATGTTCACGGAATAGAGTACGCGCGAGACAAAAATCACAGACACTTTCTTTTTGATGGTTTTATTAGAACTCCACTTCATTTACAATATTTAACTTACTTATATACTAAAATTAAAATATCCTTATCTGACTAGAAATGCAGGTAGCACAGCTTATGCATGTGCGTTTGCATTGTAATAAAAAATAATTATTAATATGAAAAGACGATTTAGGATTCTCTTAACAGATAAGAAAAAACCCATAGTCATAAATTTAGGGATTAACAAACTGCATGTTTTATTTTATGATACATCATTAAGAAATAGTAGTTAGAAAACCCTATTTAGGTTTTTCTTAACTATAATAAGGATAGATCACTATATGATCTATTTTATAACACATCATAAAAAACCAATTTATGTGTGTTCTTAGAACTAAAACCTAATTACTTTTAAATTGAATTATATGTTATTTAAAAGTTGTTCAAGATTGAACATTCTGCCGGCCTTGAAAGATCCTAGTCTTTCAACATACAAATAAAAATATTACTTAATTATTTTAGTTTACCCTACATCAATCTAGGTAGCGCAATGGCAGTAGGCAAGTATCTCTGTGACATCTGACACGTTTTTCGTAGTATACAAATAACGGCTATGACGATGGCGGTGATAACGATCCATGTTGATATGCTCATTCCATAATGCGTAAGGTGATGTACATCAAGATTGGATGGGAAACTCAAAATATATTTTGCAGTTGGGATGTTGGAATTTTGTAGGTTTCTATGTCTCCCATTAACTTTATGTGTGTTAAAGAGGGAATAGAAGTTGATATATTTATAATAGGAAATACATAATTTAGTTCCGATTGGTAGACATCATATGCCCATAAATTAATTTCAGCTGTTTCTAGTTGACAGTCTGGAGCCACTCAGGATGATATTTTGCGTCTTTGCGTTGCATTTTACTTCGGCTGCTGTTTGCTCGTACATTGAAAAGATCCATGTATTTGAAGAATGAGTTTGCCTCCAATAGTTGTGAAACTTTTTAATTTCTATCTCACAACTCGCCGGTATCTTCCTTGGCTTTAAAAACAGTTGCACTTCGCAGTTGTCAGTTTCTCTAATGTTGTAGAATGGA
Organism: Delia radicum; assembly: GCA_021234595.1. NCBI lineage: Eukaryota > Metazoa > Arthropoda > Insecta > Diptera > Anthomyiidae > Delia > Delia radicum. The sequence goes on from CM037853.1 coordinate 55,478,880, forward strand.
TGAAATTGATGACAAAGTAAAATATTCTTCATCTTCTGGCAATGATCAAAGTTGTCCTCATTTTGAGCATAGAACATCGTTTTTCTTTCATCTATTAAAAGGTAACTGCTGCTGGGCCGAATAGTTATTGAAAACCCGCCATGAATAGTTGGATACGTGTATACGGCATATGCGTTTAATAATTCACTATTTATCAATGGGATGCGAATATTAAACAGCACAAAATCAGCTGTTGTTGCGGTGGAAATTTGTGCTATTTTGGCGAGTTCTATCGGTTCATCAATAGGCAGCATCAGGCTTGATTTAATGCTGCGTTTAATAATATCGATTTGTTGCTTGAATTTATTTATTTGCAGCACTTCCCTTTGAATTAAAAATTGTTCCGGTTATGCCCTTTTGCAATTCTTCAAAGGATTCCAATGCTGTTAACATATTTGTGATCGTAACGAGCACTGCCTTCTCATCGATGACCTCATTTACTGCGCTTTTCAATGTAACCATTGAGCCACTCAATCTCTTTATGTTGTTGAAAACAACCTTGTTTTCTTCTTTAATCACATCCCACGTTATATCTTGGAGTGAGGATTGATTTTTTAATATATTTAGCATATAGTCTGCATTTTGCGAATTGTTGCTGATTTTGTCAGCTAGAACTTTAGCATGGTCTTCATCCATCAGTCCAAATAGATTATTGTAGATACCGCCAATGAAGGGTAACAGCGATCTTTTTCTTCGGTTGCTTGCTGCCGACGACATTATTATCTCATGTCTGTTGATTACTCTCTCATACGCTGTTTGGAAATTCTGCACAAAAAATGACTCAAGTAACTTCGGCTTCTTCTCTTTGATTTTAGTTAAGGCTAACATGGCTTCATCTAACCTTGATTTTGCTGTGGCGTACTCTGTAATGTTGATGTGAACCACTATATTCCATGATGTTTTGGTTAAGCCCACTGCCGTTACTTGCTCGAAGAATATCCCTGCCTCATTTTTAAATCTACTTATATCAAAATCTGACCTAACCGGACTTATAATTGCTAAGAGGGTTAACAGTACTGTTAACATATTTTGTTTTTTATTTTTTTACAATCACCACTATTTTGGTGGTTTTTATTAATATTTCTTAAATTAGTATTTAAAGATGGAATGTCCATTCAATTATTTAATTTTAAAGATGGATTGCCCATCCTTTTGATTACTTTTATCTTTGTAGAGTTGAAATCATTGGATGGTTTGTCCAATATCTCTTCATTTTCTTCAATAGGAAAAGGACAAACATTGTGGACTGACCTTTTGGTTTCCCCATTGCTGGTCCTTACGTCTATCATTCTACATAAACCATCCGAACCCATTATGGTTCGGATGACCCTCCCCCGTCTCCATGTCATTGGAGGCGTATTATCGTCCTTTAGTAATACCAGAGTACCTGGTTTGATATTTGTATGTGGCTTGTTCCACTTGTACCTCTTTTGTAATTCGGACAAATACTCAACAGACCACCGCTTCCAAAACTCCTCTGCATTGGACTGTACGGCTTTCCAATGCTCACGTATGCCATTGTAACATTTGTTACTTGAAGAGTCAACAAATGTGGAAAATGATTCGCCAATCAAGAAGTGTCCCCGTGTCTAAACTTTGAAATCGTTCGGATCCTCTGACAATTGTGTTAACGGACGTGAATTTAATATTGACTCTATTTGCGTCATCAACGTATAAAGTTCCTCGTAAGTCAGTGTCCCTTCAGTCACTCTATAAAAATGTTTTTTAACGGACTTTACGCATGCTTCCCATAATCCCCCACATGAGGAGATCTGGCTGGTATATTCAACCATTCTATGCTGCGTTGTGCACAAAACTTGTTTATCTCGGCCTTATGTTGCTCATTGGCAAACAAATGAAAAATTTCATTAAGGCTGTTAGCTGCCCCTACAAAGTTTGTACCATTGTCTGAATAAACTTTCAGTGGACAACCTCGCCTAGCAACAAATCTTTTTAATGCCCCTATAAACGCTGCAGAAGTTAAATCTGATACAGCTTCTAAATGAACTGCTTTTGTTGCAAAGCACACAAATACACAAACATATGCTTTATCCGTCTTTTTTCCTCTAATTTTGTAATGAATTGTGATGGGTCCAAGAAAATCTATACCAACGTTAAGGAAGGGGCGGGTTCGAATTACTCTATCTTCTGGTAAATTTCCCATTAATTGGTGCAAATTTGTTGGTTTTATTTTAAAACATCTGTAGCATTTACCAACTACTTTTTAACTAACTGGCGGCCACGTAATGGCCAAAACTGTTGCCTTACTATTGCCAGTAACCCTTGCGGACCCACATGTAAATGCTGATTGTGTAAACCTTCTATAATTAATTCTACAATCTTGTCACTATAAGGTAGAAGCATTGGGTGTTTTGCCTCATATGACAGGCTACTATTTTCTAGTCTGCCTCCAACCCTTATAAGACCATTTATATCTAGTATTGGGCATAAAGTTTTTAAATGTGAAGATTTTCCTAAATTATTATTAGACTTTAATGCTTTTATTTCTTCCTTAAAATTATCACTTTGAATATCCTTAATTATTAGTATTAAAGCCTTTTTTCTGTATTCTATAAATGTCAAAGGATTTCCTTTTCTAGCTTTGTTAACAAATTTTAATACGTATGCCATTACATTTTGAAGATATTTAAAACTATTTTTATGATTTATTTCTTTCCATACTGCTTCTTTCTTTTGAATTATTAAAATTTGTTTGGTATTTTTCTTAATCTCAGGTATTTCTTTTAGAGAAGAAAGTGATGGCTCCTTATACATTTTTTCTTTTAAAAATGTTGGACCTTCAAACCAAGCCCGGTTATTAAGAATTTATTTACCTAACAATCCTCGTGATATTAAATCAGCAGGGTTTTCCTCTGATCTCACATGTTTCCATTTGGAAATCTCACTATTGGCTTGAATAAAACTTACTCTATTCGATACGAATATGTGTAATCGAGCTGGATCTAATTTAATCCAGCTTAAAACTATAGTTGAGTCTGTGTAATAGACTATCTCGTCAAATTTAATTTTCAAACTTTCAATTACCACTTTCATCAGGTCTATTAATAATACACTTGCACACAGTTCTAATCTTGGTAGTGTAATTGTTTTAGTTGGAGCCACCCTCGATTTTGATGCAGCTAAATGGGAAGAAATGATCCCAAACACGTCAACGGACCTTACATAAACTACTGCACCATATGCCTTCATGGATGCATCACAGAACCCATGAAGTTCTATTTGTGTTGGTTTGACACAAATTATATGCCTTGGGACTTTAGCTTCATTAAGATATTTTAATATCAACTTCCATTTCGAAGTGATTTCCTCAGGGATGCTTTCATCCCAATCAATTTTTAACTTCCATAAATCCTGTAACAATATTTTTGCAGCTGTTATTACTGGACCTATTAGGCCAAGTGGGTCGAATAATCTCGCAACTTCACTTAATATCTTTCTTTTAGTAACTTTTTCCTGTGATACCCATGTAGATTTGAGTCTTAACTCGTCTGATTTTGGATTCCATATAATACCTAATGCTTTAACAGACGTTAATTGTTCTGATTCAATCTGCAAATTTACCTCCATGTCCTTTTCGTCAATATCATCTAGCAATGACTTATCATTGGCGCACCACTTCCTTAATGGCATTCCAAATTCTAGCAGAATCTTATTTATATTTTTCCGTAGTGATTTTACTGATTCTAGACAGTCTCCTCCTGTCATTAGATCATCCATGTAAAAATCACTTTTAATCACAGCGGATTCTTTTGGAAATTGGTTTGTTTTCCAATCTGAAATCTTTTGCAGGCATTTAACTGCCAAATACGGAGCCGATGCTGTACCATATGTCACGGTTTTAAGTGCGTATGTTTTTATACTTTCATTGGGGTTCCAACGCCAAAATATCAATTGATATTTTTTATAAGCTTCAGTTACCCAAATTTGTCGGTACATTTTCTCAATGTCGGCAGAAAAACACATAACGATGTTTTCTAAAACGTAATATAATGTTAAATAGATCCTCTTGAATTCTAGGACCTGTATGAATTATATCATTCAACGATATATTTGTAGTTGTTTTACAAGATGCATCAAATACGACTCTTAATTTTGTAGAAGTGCTTTCCGGGCGTAAAACACAATGATGTGGTAAGTAATACCCACTAATTATTTGGAAATGGTCAGTCATAAGCTCCATATGACCCATTTTCAAATATTCTTTTAGAAAATCACTGTACTGAATTTTCAATTCTTGGTTCTTTTCCAGTTTTCTTTCAAGAGCGAAAAAACGTCTCTTAGCTATTAAGCTAGAATTTCCTAATTCTTCAGGTTTATTCTTGAATGGTAATGCCACTTGAAATTTGCCATCTGATAGTCTTCTAACGTTTTCGTTAAAATTTGTCTCACACTCCTTTTCTAATGCAGTTAGTATATTTATTTGTGGGATTTCCTCAATTTCCCAAAATTTTTCCAAAATCCTATCACAGGACTCACGTACTGTTTCAACTATATTTGGTTCTGGTTTGGAACCATCTACTTTTGTCATACAATACGCTACCCAGCCTAATTTTGTGTTTTGTAATTTTGTGTTTGTCTTTTCATCCTGTATTTTCCCATTACATATGAGATCAAATACAAATTGATTTGACAAAAGAAGGTCTACCCTATCTGGAATATTATATCCGGGGTCAGCCAATTTGATAGTTTCTGGAAACTTGCCAGCCATCATTTTTATTCCTGGTACATTTGACACAAATTTGTCCATTACCACTGCATTGAGGAATGTTCCGTAATCAGTCACTTTTGACCTCATATTCAGTCCTACCTTTTCCTGAGCCGATGACTTTTTCATTTTTAAGCCTTCAAATTTTCTATCTATTTTGATACCCTTCAAATTTAATTTATTCTTAAATTCCTTGGAAATGATGTTAACCTGCGATCCCCCATCTAACAGAACCCGGCATTTTACCCATTGGTTGTCACCACTTCTTACTTCCACTATTGCTGTTGACAAAATTACTTCATCATCCTCTTCACTGTTTACTAAAACAGTCTTTTGAGGCACTTTTTTCCCTATGAAGAAGAGAATGATGAGGATCATTGCACTTATTGCAACTAAAATTACTGGTACATTGTCTTCTTAGTATGACCAGTATTTAAGCATCTGGAACACACATTGTGTTCACTTACCTTATCCCATTTCTCTTTGATGGGAAGGCTACGGAATTTGGTACATCTATATAATAAATGACCAACTGCACAATTTAATGGGCATTTCATTTTATTTATATTTTTTGAGGGATTTGCCCTTTGGCCTGCCCCCTGAGCATACTGAACTCCATACCTGGAAGGATTTGCAACATTTCGGCATGCCTCCCCAGATCTTTTTTCACTTCCCGAAGGATTTGCCAAACTTTTGTCATTTCCAATGACCAGTTGGCTTGCCTCCAAGGAATAATGAATTTGTTTAAGGAATTCTAAGAGATTGTCCAATTTTGGCAGATCTCTAGATTTTCCTAAATGCTGCTCAAATTGGATTCTTAAATTTTCGTCCAATTTTCGCAGAAGCACGAAACACATAAAAGCTTGATGTATTTCTTCGGCTTCCATTTTCATGGCTCCCAGAGCCTGTACACTCTCGTTTATAATTTCCATGAAGTTCTTTACACTTCGTTCATTATAAACTACCGACGGAGCGTCTAATATTGCATTGAAATACATTGAGGTTGTTGCCCTTTTGTTTGAGTAATGCTCTTTCAATATACTCCAGGCAGTCTCAAAGTTCTCGTCTTTAGCTGACATCTTAGAAATTTTCCTAGCTGCATCTCCTACTACTTTTGTCTTTAAAATACACATTTTTTGAATATTTGAAATAGGTTGATCGACTATCAACTCTTCAAATAATTCTCTAAATGTGTCCCATTCTACAATTTTTTCCGCTAAATTTTGGAATGTCTATAGAAGGTAATTTAAAAGGAAGGGACTTGGCATAGCTTTCTATGCCGGGTATTCCCTGATATCTGTCCCTCAAGGAGTAGAAGACCTCCGTTAACTCATCGTCCGGACATTGTTCCACGTACTGCATAAACACTTGTTCTGCCATCTGAAACTTTCCCTTAAGGATGTCAACTGAGACTTCCTTATTCTCATATTTATAAATTTTGGAGTCTAAGTCATCCAAAATATATTGGAATTTACGAACAAGTCCCCGATTTCTAGGAATTTGTTCCTCTTCTTCCTTAAACAGAGCATATGACACAGGTTTTGGGAACTCTAAATGAGTATTATCTGTCGGTATATTTGCAATATTGCCTCGGCTCAGAGTTTTCTCTTTATTTTCGAATACTACCTTTGCAGTATCTAAACCTTTGGAAAAAGAATTTTCCTCATCTTTTTGGAGTCTCGCCCTTAAACTTTCATATAAACTATTAAAGTTTCTGACTGCCCTACGAACTTTTTCTACAAAGTCCGTTTTAAAATATGCATTATGCTCCAAAGTAGCCGAGGGCGGACGGAAGCCCCTTATCATTTGTCTCAAAACGATCCACTAACTTCTTAAAAGTCGTTCTAATTTCCGTAGCTTGTCTACAAAACTCCTGTTCCTCTACATTACTCTGCGCCAGTTTGCTCAGAGAATTGTAGCAGGTTACTAAATCGTTCCCTAAAGTTTCCTGATCTTTGATAACTTGAACCGCGGTCATGTCGATTTGTGAAAAATAAAACTTCTAAATAAAATATAGTTTAATACGGAAAAATATTTCCGCTTTATATAAACCAAAATGTCAAAAAAATATATGAAAAAATATATGAAAAAATTAAAAAAATTAAACTCACCAATTTGCCTTTTTTTTCACTTTCACTTTCACTTTCAACACTTTTTTTTTTTTACTTTATTATTATTTTTTTTTTATTGAAGATGCGTGTCTTCATCCACTAAAGATTATTTCAAGTTCCTTACCACTGGTGGGGGGAAACTTGAAATGTCGATAATGTTTTTAGGGGTCACCAAATGATTATTTCATTAACAAATGTTCACGGAATCGATTACGCGCGAGACAAAAATCACAGACACTTTCTTTTTGATGGTTTTATTAGAACTCCACTTTATTTACAATATTTAACTTACTTATATACTAAAATTAAAATATCCTTATCTGACTAGAAATGCAGGTAGCACAGCTTATGCATGTGCGTTTGCATTGTAATAAAAATAATTATTAATATGAAAAGACGATTTAGGATTCTCTTAACAGATAAGAAAAAACCCATAGTCATAAATTTAGGGATTAACAAACTGCATGTTTTATTTTATGATACATCATTAAGAAATAGTAGTTAGAAAACCCTATTTAGGTTTTTCTTAACTATAATAAGGATAGATCACTATATGATCTATTTTATAACACATCATAAAAAACCAATTTATGTGTGTTCTTAGAACTAAAACCTAATTACTTTTAAATTGAATTATATGTTATTTAAAAGTTGTTCAAGATTGAACAACACCTTAACGGTAATCTAGAATGATGATTTATGCATTAATCTGCAAGCGCGACCCCCGGAGAAGAAGTAGCTCCCATAATATTAGAGAGATTCCCCCTACTCTCCGAAATATCAAAGTGAGCTTTTTCAAAATTTGTCCCTACGGGTCAAAAGTCGGGACATCAGAATTCGTGTTAGAGGTATGGTTCCTTCGGCAAAGTTTCCTATTTTGATGCCTAGAATACGTTGGGCGATTTTTTCGCCTCCCTGGAAATCGACCCGCCCTAATATACAACCATTTATTTTTATTTTATTTTTTTAAATAAAAAAAAACGGCTGTAAAAAATTAATGTAAAATCATAAAACAGTCATTTGATGTGGTTTGTTTTTTTTTTGTTTTTTTAATAAACTACAAGGTTAGTAAAAAATTTAATGTGTTCTACAAATGACTAACATTTACTTTAAAAATAAATGAATTGTATTAAAACCCAACCAATTAGAAATTTTTAATAATAAAGATTCCCAGAAAAATACTCGGCAAATGCTCGACTTTAATTCGCTGAATACAAACCTACTGGGGAAAAGTAAGTCAATAATAGCTGTAGGACTGTTTAAACAAAAATTTCTTTTAAAAGAAGATTTTTTCTAATGAGAAAAAATGCAATCTTGTTGATCCAGATGGTTTTAACAGCTATTGGAGGGACCCACATAAGGAACCACGATTTTCTGAAAAAATTTCGGAGACGCATCCTTAATTGTCTGGGGTGCTCAATTAGTCTTGCCTTAACGAATAAGCTGTTTTCTTTAGTATTTATGCGACGTCGTTTTTTTTTAATGCTCCAGTCATAAACCTAATTAGCTGTTTCATTACGGAACGCAACGGCAAGATTAATTCTACCTTAACAAAATATTATTACACAATTTTTCTCTTAAATCAATTAATTAATCTCTTAAATTTTACACTTTGAGAGATCAGTTATCGCAATCTTAAAAACAGTTATGCGTTTAAAAAAAAAAAATATTTGTAATATTACAAAATATAGCAAAAATCATTTGTAATTATAGTTATGCAACGCAGTGTATATTGAGGGTGGTCACGATGGTGATTTGCGTACTACTCTGCATATATGTACAGTAAGTTATTTATTTACATTATCTTAGTCTTAATCATTATTGACAATGCAAACTGTACAAATTTGCATTGTGTGCAAATCACCATCATGAGTACCCATAATAATTTTATATTTTTTTTCAACAAACTTGTACACTGTAAGTACTTGCACTGTGGGGAGTTGTTTGAAAATTTATTTCAATTGCCCATGTAAACTTTGTCGATAATATTTATTTTGCAATTTGTTTTCAATTACTGTCCACTTAACCCACCCTTGTCTCATAAAAAAGGACGTTAGTTGAACAATATTTATTTCTTTTTACAAATTTCTCTTTATCTTTTTGAAACCTTAAAATAGTAAATTTAGCTTTAATAATAATTTCAATATAAAAAATTAAGAAAAATATATTTGAAGAAAATAATTTTGTATTTGTATACCAATGGGATATAAAAATCGAATATGAAATTTATCTGATTAAATTAAATTTATTCAAAGTATTGAATAAATTTGTAATTTGGAAAGAAAATGAAACTGATACATGTATTTATAGTAAATTTAAATAATAATTAAATTTACGAGTAGATTTAAGCTTCTAAGAATAAGTACTAGTTAAATGAAATGTAAGTTTAATATTTAAAAAAAAAAAACAAAAATTTAATAAACTTGAGTAATTTTATTATATTGATTGCAAATTTCAACAAAAAAAAAATAAAAATAATAGTAATAAAATAATATTACAGCTTACCGAAAAAAAAATTGACAATTGTTTACTTAAGTGAAAATTTAAACATACTTTTCATTTTGAAGTAACCAGGGACCGTAATCATTATGAGTTTTATAATAATAATTACACAATAATGATTATGTTATGAGTTTTAATGATTTTCTTCAATGGTAATGATTATTTTTGAGCAATAATAAAAAAAATCAGCAATTATCATTATTTTTGAGCAAAAAAAAATAAAACTAAAAAATAATCATTATTTATGATTTTTATTTTTTTCGCTCAAAATAAAACTCACTTTCATGTAGGTGTAAATATATATACATATTACGGTGGGGCGATTAGTATGGAAGGGAAAAAAATCTTAATGGGCGCTTCGCGTTTCTGATTCTTGGGATTGTACTAGAGTTGTCAGTCGATTAAAAATAATTCGATTAATCGATCAAACAAAACCAAACTCTTGTTCGAATAATTTAAAAATGACGATTTTCGAATAACGAATAAATCGATTAATTAACGTCAATTAATCGAACATTTTTTTTTATTACAAAATAAATTAAATAAGACCTTTTAATTTGATTTATTATCATAAATTTTTAAAGATTTTATACAAAATGTGCCATAACCCTGATTGTAATTAATCACTATGTTTAAACACATCTTTGACAAACAATTGTATCAGATGTTTTGTTTTTAAATCAAACGTTAAAAAATTTCAAGAAAGGGAATTTTTCACTCTCGGGTATAAGACATAAAAAGCTAAAAAAATAATCGATATATATAAATCATACCAATGTAAGTATAAAATGTTGTTATTGTATTGTAATTTATTTAAGTTATGTAATTATTTTCAGAATGAGCTCGGTTTGGAAGTATTTCGCCAAGAACAAAAATGAAAAAAAATAAAGTCACATGCACCAAGTGTCCTAAAGTATACAAAATTGTTGTATCTACAACATCCTCACTTCTTTACTATTTGCGTAAGAGCCACAATATTACCATTGAAAACGATATAGTGGAAGAGAATCCAACGACATCAAAATGCCGAACTTGGTCCAATGGCAAAATACATTAAGAAAGACAGCGGCAGTTCTATAGAATAAATTGTATGCAGAAGTTTGGCTGAAGATGGTATGTCTGTATGAATTGTTTATTTTGTTGTTAATAAAAATATTATTTAAAAATAATTTTTTTTATTCGTTATTCTCATCGATTAATCGAAGATTTTTTGAAATTTAATCGTTTGATCGAACGAGCGAAAACAATTATTTGAATTATTCGAACAAAGCTTGAAAGGTGAATAATTGACAACTCTAGATTGTACTGAGCAATAAAGTCCACTAAAACATACGTCTACGGTGAAAATCGAGCTTCCAAATTTTGACTTTACGGCAAAAAGCCCTATTTGGAAATTAATTAATTAGAACCTTAAACCCCACCCCCAAATATGATTGATGCATTAATGTGCTAGAGAATCTTCCAAAGAAGAGATTGATACCATAATCTTGGATAAGCTCCTCCTCCTTCCTGAGATATGTCCATCCCACACATTGTTACTTTCA
>CM037853.1:55489901-55509209 GCA_021234595.1 Delia radicum
TTTTATTTTAAAAAGTCTGAACTCTATGCCACATTTGAAAGTGACATAATGTCCAAAATTGTCAAATTCCAAATTGTCATAAAGTCCATGGACATTATGACACTTTTCGATATTTTGGAATTGGGAATTATTTCATTTTTTTGGGACTTTTTCATTGGGAGTTGTTTCATTCTTTGTTGGGAGTTATGTTGGGACTTATTTCATTTTTTCTTTGGATGTTATTTCATTTATTAAAATTGGGACTAATTTAATTTTTTTTTGGGGACTTATTTCATTGGGAGTTATTTCATTGGGACTTATTTCATTTGGGAGTTATTTCACGGTACCATAATTCCCAAATGTTGGGGCTTATTTAGTTTTTTCTTTGGAGGTTATTTCATTTATTAAAATTGGGTCTCATTTAATTTTTTTTGGGACTTAATTCATTGACAGTTATTTCATTGGGACTTATTTCATTTGGGAGTTATTTCACGGTACCAAAATTTGTTCTTGAAATGTAAGGCAAACACGTTTTTTAAGCAATCAATAAAAAGATTGCACAATTTTTTAAATATTTAAAGAAAGATTTTATATATTCTTGATAAGTTAAAAGTTTTAAATACATTTTATTTCGATTAATAAAAACATAGCTAAAACGATTTAATTTTTCAGGCCCCTTTAAGTTCTAAAATTTTACAAAATGAAAAAGGTAAAGTTTTCTTTTTTAAATAAACCACAATCACTGTTACTGTTAAAATATTTGAGTGTAGTTATTGGTCGGGTGATCACTATTAATTTACTATTGAATGGCACACACCATATATTTTATATTGTGGAATACTATTTTTTTTAAATGTCAAACGAAGTTCTATATAAAAAAAATTCTAGTCTTAAATTTCTATATACTTACATGATATTTCTCAATAATCAATCCTAAGAAAATGAAACATCTGAAGGTTTTTTTATATTTTTTACATTAAATATATTTATGTGTATATTTTTTTTTTTTATTTCATATTTATTTCAGATTCTTACTATTATTTTTGACTGCATAAATTACATTATAAGTGTTTTTTTTTTCTTTTTCATTTTCATTTATTTCAATATATTTTTCTTTTATTGGTTTGTAATTTATGAATTGTGAATTTTGTATTTATTTCCAAAATAATTTTATTTTCATCTATAAGAGTCATTTAATAACTATTTGACTTTTCTTTTATATTTTTTTTTGTGACTTCTGGGCATACATGGTACATATATTTTTGTGTTTGTCAGTTTTTATTATATAATAATACCAAGAATTTAATATTGAAAATGGATTTTTATTTTTAACATCTACATTGAAAAATATATATAGTATTCTGTACAGACATATATTTTTTTTTTTTTTTTTTTGTTTTTTTAATAAAAAAATTATTATATTATAGTATTTTACACTTATTAAATAAGTCATAGTACATATAAGACCATTATTGTTTACATACATTTATAAATAAATTAAAATATTGTTAAAAATTGTCAAAAAAGAAAAAAATGTATTACTTCAAAATGAAAAGTATGTTTAAATTTTCTCTTAAGTAAACAATTGTCAATTTTTTTTTCGGTAAGCTGTAATATTATTTTATTACTATTATTTTTATTTTTATTGAAATTTGCAATCAATATAATAAAAGTACTCAAGTTTATTAAATTTTTGTTTTTTGTTGTGTGTGTTTTGTTTTTAATATTAAACTTACATTTCATTTAACTAGTACTTATTCTTAGAAGCTTAAATCTACTCGTAAATTTAATTATTATTTAAATTTACTATAAATACATGTATCAGTTTCATTTTCTTTCCAAATTATAAATTTATTCAATACTTTGGATAAATTTAATTTAATCAGATGAATTTAATATTCGATTTTTATATCCCAATTGGTATACAAATACAAAATTATTTTCTTCACTTATATTTTTCTTAATTTTTTATATTGAAATTATTACACCGTACAACACAAAGAAAAATAACAAGGTCCGACCTATAAATTTTGATTAAAGAGACAAAAAAAAAGACACGTGTATCGGCATTTTGAAAGTTTACATCTGGGTTTCATTTTAGGGGGAGGTAAAGTTTCACCCAAATGCAAATTTTATATTGTCAATCGGCATAGAAAATCGAGTAAATAAAGTTCAGCAAATTTATGTAAAGTGCTACGGAAAACATTTTTGTAGAATATATTAATCCTCTAACTCCTCAAGGTAAAGGTCTTTTTGACCTTCTTTTAAAAACGAGCAAAGAACACCATTAAAACAGGGATTTACGGGTTTAAAAAGATAAAAAAATTTTATTATAAGTACCTTAACACACCAAAATCAAAAATTTTTGTAGAATATATTGACCATCTAACTACTCAAGATAAGGGTCTTTTTTGTTCTTGTTTTAAAAAGGAGCAAAAAAACACCATTAAAACAGGGATTTAAATGTTCCGCAAAAATATTCGCCGTGAAATTTTACTATAAGGCCCTGAATACAACAAAATCAAAAATTTTTGTAGAATATGTTGACCATCTCAAGATAAGGGTCTTTTTTGTTCTTCTATTAAAAAGGAGCAAAAAACACCATTAAAACATGAATTTAAGGGGTTAAAAAAATTTTTTCAATAAGTCCCTGAATACACCTAAATCTGAATACACTCAAATCACAAAACAAATTAGGTACACAATATATGCACCGCAAATTGACACGTTTTCAGTACAATAAGAAATATAGCACTTGATTATTGTTTTGATTTTTTTTTTTTTGTTTTTGTTGTAATGTAACGGATCTAATCAGCCAAAGAACAGCTGGCAATCTATCAAAATTTATGGTCGGACCTTGTAATTTATTTTTGTGCTGTATATTGTAATGAAGTGGAATTGCGTAGAGTTAAAAACAAATAATTAATGAATACTTCCTATCCAAATTTGCTATCGAAGGGAAAATAATAGAGATATTACTGATTTTTAGTTCAATTTGCTCTGTTTTATTTTCATGCTAAATTTTTGGGGTACTTTAAAATAAAATTCTTAATAAATGAGAAATTAACCCTAAGCTCTCTTTTGTTGTGTCTTATTTTTGACTTTCTGGTTGAATTTTCCGTTTTGGTAAATTCAGGGACTTTTAGTAAAATTTCACGGCGAATATTTTGCCCCTTAAATACCTGTTTTAAAGGTGTTTTTGCTCTTTTTTAAAAGAAGAACAAAAAGACCCTTACCTTGAGGAGTCTACAAAAATATTTGATTTTGGTGTATTTATTGACTTATAGTAAAATTTTAATATTTTACCCCTTAAATCCCTGTTTTGAAGGTGTTTTTTTGCCTTATTTTGAGGAGTTAGAGGGTTAATATATCTTACAAACAAGTTTGATTTTAGTGTATTCAGGGACTTATAGTTAAATTTTAACATTTTAGCCCCTTAATTCCCTGTTTTAATGGTGTTTTTTGCTCTTTTTTAAAAGAAGGACAAAAAACCCTTACCTTAAGCAGTTAGAGGGTTAACATATTCTACGAAAATGTTCTCCGTAACATTTTACACAAATTCCTGAACACACCATATACTTTAAACGTAAGCTTTACTCGATTTTCTATGCCGATTTACCTCCCCCTAAAATGAAACCCAGATGTAAACTTTCAAAACGCCGATACAGGTGTCTTTATTTCGGTCTCTTCTATCAAAATTTATAGGTCGGACCTTGTAATTTTGGAAAAAATTTGATTTTGTTGAACAGTGTTATTAAAGCTAAATTTACTATTTTAAGGTTTCAAAAGATAAAGAGAAATTTGTAAAAAGAAATAAATATTGTTCAACTAACGTCCTTTTTTATGAGACAAGGGTGGGTTAAGTGGACAGTAATTGAAAACAAATTGCAAAATAAATATTATCGACAAAGTTTACATGGGCAATTGAAAACGAATTTTCAAACAACTCCCCACAGTGCAAGTACTTACAGTGTACAAGTTTGTTGAAAAAAAATGTAAAATTATTATGGGTACTCATGATGGTGATTTGCACACAATGCAAATTTATACAGTTTGCATTGTCAATAATGATTAAGACTAAGATAATGTAAATAAATAACTTACTGTACATATATGCAGAGTAGTACGCAAATCACCATCGTGACCACCCTCAATATACACTGCGTTGCATAACTATAATTACAAATGATTTTTGCTATATTTTGTAATATTACAAACATTTTTTTTTTAAACGCATAACTGTTTTTAGATTGCGATAACTGATCTCTCAAAGTGTAAAATTTAAGAGATTAATTAATTGATTTATGAGAAAAATTGTGTAATAATATTTTGTTAAGGTAGAATTAATCTTGCCGTTCCGTTCAGTAATGAAACAGCTAATTAGGTTTATCGGAGGTTTTATTTTAGATTTTAGCTGGAGCATTAAAAAAAAAAAAACGACGTCGCATAAATACTAAAGAAAACAGCTTATTCGTTAAGGCAAGACTAATTGAGCACCCCAGACAATTAAGGATGAGTCTCCGAATTTTTTTCAGAAAATCGTGGGTACCTCCAATAGCTGTTAAAACCATCTGGATCAACAAGATTGCATTTTTCTCGTTAGAAAAAATCTCCTTTTAAAAAAAATTTTTGTTTAAACAGTTCTACAGCTATTATTGACTTACTTTTCCCCAGTAGGTTTGTAAATTCCCTTCAGCGAATTCAAGTCGAGCTTTTGGCGAGTATTTTTCTGGGAATCTGTATTATTAAAAATTTCTAATTGGTTGGGTTTTAATATAATTTATTTATTTTTAATGTAAATGTTAGTCATTTGTAGAACACATTAAATTTTTTACTAACCTTGTAGTTTATTAAAAAAACAAAAAAAAAAAACAAACCACATCAAATGATTGTTTATGATTTTACATTCATTTTTTACAGCCGTTTTTTTTTTGTTATTTAAAAAAATAAAATAAAAATAAATGGTTGTACATTAGGGCGGGTCGATTTGTAGGGAGGCGAAAAAATCGCTCAACGTATTCTAGGCATCAAAATAAGAAACTTTGCCGAAGGAACCATACCTGTAACACGAATTCTGATGTCCCAACTTTTGACCCGTAAGGACAAATTTTGAAAAAGCCCACTTTGATTTACTTCTTCTCCGGGGGTCGCGCTTGCAGATTAATGCATAAATCATCATTCTAGGTGACCGTTAAGGTGTTAAAATTTAAGTTGAAAGAGGGCCTTTTTTACCAGTTTTTTATAGCAAAATGTACAAATCTCGGGATAGAGATATTTCAGAAAGTAGGAGGAGTCTTTCCAAGATTAGGGTCTCTATTTCTTCTCCGGAAGACGCTCTAGCAGATGAATGTATAAATTATATTCGATTGGGTTGGATTCGATTGGGGCACTCTAAATAGGTCAAAGTTGGATTTTTCAAAATTTGACCCTACGGGTCAAAAGTCGGCACATCAGAATTCATTTTAGAGATATTGTATATATTTCACTAACATATGTGGTTAATTTTTACTACAATTGTTAGTAATTTTGTGAACAGTAAAAACAAATGACAAATGTTAGTTGAATTTAATGAAATGTTAGTCGTCTTTTCTTTAAGTGAAATTTTATTTCTTTTTGACTACAATTGCCGCTGTCTTTACCTACATAATATCCTTAGATTATCAATTTTCATAACACAGAAACACGAAATATCAATTGATTTATTTTGTAATTAATTACTAACATTTTGTTATACGAAAAGCAATCGACATCTGCAAATAAGGCAATTTAAAAAATATTTAAAAAAAATACGCTTCTTCATTTTTATAATGATATTAATGATATCCGATGAAGTCAGAATTTCATATCTCAAAAACTTTAAATATAGTATATGAATGATAACACAGACCATATTGTTCTTTAAAATTTTGAATTGTGGGATTTTGTAATAATTCTTTTGTTTGGAATAAAACTTGTGGGCGTATTGCATGAAAATTCTCTAATATGGTTTTAGGGGATATCCTAATGTACATCAATTAATCTATCGATGTCCTTCTGACCGTAACTCTGCAGCCAGAAAAATGATTCGGTAATAGCATCCGAATGTGTGTCCTCTTAAAGCGCACACGCCCAGAAAACAGACTCGGCAATTGCAACCTTATTTGCAGACAATCGATTGGTTCTGTTGTAGCTATAAAGTTTTTTTGGCAGGTATCACCGAATTTCTGTTGAGGAAAACTAAATTCTATAAAATCAGTTGTTTTAATAGAGTGATTGTTTTTGCAACCGAAAAATTCGGTTGTCCACAAATACGTTTACTACTACAGAGTCTGTTTTCTGGGTGTGTCCGCTTTAAGAGTAGCAAAAATCCAAAAAAATGTCACGATGAAACTGCATATGTAAGAGTACCTATGTACATATCGCACACCCAGTTCAAAAGTGACTTAACTCAAAATTTTCATTTTTCGGGTTTATATGTTTAAACTATGCGCAAAACACTTGTTTATCTATAATAATATCGCAGTGTACTTTGTTATTGTTAACTGTTGCTAAATAACAGTTATGTCTTTCTTCATGTGTCAATTGGTATGAAGCTGCAAAATATTTTTTTCGATTTCTGAAAAATTAAAAATTTTTGAGTTGAGTCACTTTTGAACTGGTTGTGCGATATGTGAGAGTACATGTGTGAGGGTACCTAAACATAGTAAATGATTTAGAAATCTTACGATGTTTTAAAATACTTTCAGTTGAAAGTTTTGCTGGGATATCCACATAATATCTGTTTTCAGTGAAAAAATTATAATAAACTTAAAAAATATTTTTTTTTCAATGTTGTAGAAACCTTGACCTGTCTAATGGCTTTTTAAGTTTCATTTAAACATTTTCTGTTTGAATTTGATAAATTCAGTTTAGGTTGATTGTCAACTAAATAATAAATTTCAATTAAATGCAATACAAAAAAACTTTTTGTATAATACTCTATTCTATTTCATTTTTAAGCACTTATAAGTATTATATATGATTTCAGTGGTTTTATTAAATTTTTATAATGGCATTTTATCTTTCCCCTTTTTTATTGATTTTTTTATTTTTTTTATAGTTTTAACTTAATTTTTTATACATTTTAAGTCTTACACTAATTTTTGTTTTATTTTTTATATATACTTTTGTTAAACACTACTGATGTTTTTTTTTTGTTTTTTTTTTTAATAAAACTTTTATCAAATGGAGATAAAAATTATAAATTTTAATGTGTGAAAAAAAAGATAAATTATTCTCTTAACCCAAAGTCATCCAAAATTCATTTAATTTTTTACAATTTTAACAAATTAGTAAGGAGTATTCAAATCTAGGAGATTCAAGCAACACAATTCATACTAACAAGTGTCCAAAAATAGAAGAAGTTACGTATGTGAAATTTGGCAAAACGAGGTATGCACAGAGAAAAATTGAGCTCTTTATTTGAAAACTGAAATTCGGTTACTACAAGTCAAATTCGGTTATTAGGAATTTCAATTGGTTGGTACCATTGAACTTCAGTTTTCTCAACAAAGTTCGATTAATACAACTGAATTTTAGTTGCAACACCCAAAGTATTCAGAAATCTAATATAAATATCAGGGACCGTAAATAATGTTTATTGCTCGTTTTTTTAATCAAAAAATCAATCACTTAGAATAGACATAAAAAAATGTATTGCTCCACTATTATTATTTTTTGACAATCTTTGCATAGCCGTCATGATTTTTAAATTTTTGATTTTTAAAGTTTTCTTCAATGGTAATGATTATTTTTGAGTAATAATAAAAAAAATCAGCCATAATCATTATTTTTGAGCAAAAAAAATAAAACTCAAAAATAATCATTATATATGATTTTTATTTTTTTCGCTCAAAATAAAACTCACTTTCAATGTGTGGGATGGACATATCTCAGGAATAAGAAGGAGCTTACCGGAGATTTTGGTATTAATCTCTTCTTTGGAAGATTCTCTAGCAGATTAATGCATCAATCATATTTCTGGGTGAGGTTTAAGGGGTTAAAATAGGGCTTTTTTTGCCGTATTTTGTGAAAGTAACAATGTGTGGGATGGACATATCTCGGGAAGGAGGAGGAGCTTATCCAAGATTATGGTATCAATCTCTTCTTTGGAAGATTCTCTAGCCGATTAATGCATCAATCATATTTGTGGGTGGGGTTTAAGGGGTTAATTATTAATTTCAAAATAGGGCTTTTTTGCCGTAAAGTCAAAATCTGGAAGCTCGATTTCCACCGTAGACGTATGGTCTAGTGGACTTTTTTGCTCAGTACAATCCCAAGAATCAGTAACGCGAAGCGCCCATTAAGATTTTTTTCCTTCCACACTAATCGCCCCACATTAATATGCATATATATTTACACCTACATGAAAGTGAGTTTTATTTTGAGCAAAAAAAATAAAAATCATAAATAATGATTATTTTTGAGTTTTATTTTTTTTGCTCAAAAATAATGATTATTGCGGATTTTTTTTATTATTACTCAAAAATAATCATTACCATTGAAGAAAATCCTTAAAACTCATAACATAATCATTATTGTTTAACTTTTATTATAAAACTCATAATGATTACGGTCCATGATAAATATTGTTGTGCTAGCTTAAGTTATACGTTAATATAATTAAAATACCCATTTCAATTTGGTTGTCACTTTATTTCTTTGAGTGTATATATTTTTTAAACATAGGTATATAAATATAAAATCCGGTGAAAATCGCAGCAAGGACACACCTGCCTCTCATATATCCTGGAAGCTAAAAATTAAATAAAAGCTTCTAATATTATTGGAAGGCGAAGACAAGTGGTATATTTCTTGAATACACAGCGAGAATTGTGTATGCAAAATTTTATATATGTCCGCGCAAGGATATGGTATGCTCCAAAATATCCATGAACTAAACTAAATCCCAGTAAAAAACGCTGCTTACATGCAAGCAGGTGTGTAAGGGAGTAAGCCAAAAAATAATCCCTTACAAACCTGCTTACATATGCCATGATTTTCATATGGTGAATTTCCACTTGGAAGCAATACTTTTGAGCAAAATAAGCTCTGATTTAAGCGCTTATAAAAAGCTGTGATTTCATGGATTGCAGTAAAATCACATTTCATGTCTACGTTATTACGACTAAAAGTAATAATACACTCATAATAATCCATGTATAAAAATTCGAAATTAATGTCAAAACAACAAAATCTTTCGTTAAATGTACAAAATTTCGTTTTTTTTACGAAAGTTTTTGTTATTTTGACATTTGTTTCGTATTTTTATACATGAATTATTATGAGTGTATGGAATATACATACATAGTTTATTTTACATACAATTTTACAGACATTAATTTTTTTTTTTAAATTTTTTGTAATATAATCATATTATTTTTGTTACCGCTCCACCTGCTAGCTCTTCAGAAACCGTTAAAAGACTAATTATTTTTAATTACATGCTCGAAAACATCAAACACAATCGGAAATCGCTGGTGAAAATTGGTACTGATAGTATGTAATACACGATATGACACTTTCTGCATTACAAACTGCATCCTTGTAAGGGATTAGCGTAAGCATCCTTGTAAGGGGAAAAAGAAAGCTCAACATTTTTGTTTGTTTATTTTAATACGAAAATTATTCGTTTCTTTTGCTGCTTCTCAGTTTTATGTAATAGTACCCAGCAAAAAAATAGTGCTTCAAAGAAGCGCTTACGCAAGGCATTATTCAATTGCGAAGCGCTTCCGGAAGGCATTCCAGAAGGCATGATTTTTGTTCGCGATGTCCCACTTGGTAAGTCTCTATAAAAGCGCTTCTTTCATGTGCTCTTAGAAGCAATAAATTCATGCCTTCTTAGGCACTAAGAAGCTCTTTTTTGTATGTTGACAACATTAGTGATTCATGGTATGCATACTTTATTGCTTCATTGTATGCATACTTTATTGTTTCAAAGAAGGCATTTTGGGATTCACTACAGAAGGCCTTAAATAATTGCTTTATAGTATTCATGGCGGTGAAGCGCTATTTTGGAAGCAAATAAAGGCAGCAACTGCTTACCAAATCGAGTTTTTTTTTGCTGGGTAAGCACTATCATCAGCGCATTTTTTATATCCTGCTTCTAAAAATACGAAAACTTTTAACTGGGAATGTTAAAAAATGTTACGAAAATAGGTATAATTAACAAACATGTCATTCAACATAAGTGTGTTCGAAGCCAGGACACGCATATCCTCAATATATCCTGGAATCTAATTTTAAGTTTTATTAATAAAATTCGTAAAACTTATTAAAAACTAGCATAATTAGGTATATATATTTGGTACGAAGCTGCTAACATGTGAGCCAAAATTCATTAAATTTTATGCAAGGATACGTGAACTTTCCATATATCCGTTTGGATAATAATAAGTATTTTATATTTCCTAAAAAAAACACGTCTACGTCACAAATATCGTTAAATAAAAATGCATTTTAATTTTTCTGACAAATTTACTATGATTTTTTTAAAATATATTATTATGGTGCTATTTATTATTCAGTTTTAAACTTAATGTAGACTTATTAATCAAAGTTTGTTTAAAATTTGTTTTTTTGAAATTTTCCGAAATTTCACAAATATATAAAAAAATTAGCTGTGAAAGTTGTTTACTATTGTTATTTTATGTTAAAAAGAATGATAAATGTTCTTATAACCGAAACTTTCGACATACCTTTTAGATATTGGACTTTCAAATTGCATTCGACTTTAATTAAAATATTCTTCTAGTAAATATGGAGTTTACGCTTATTTTCTTTTTACAAAGTTCTTTATATTTCGCGTTTAATCGGTGCTCACAGTTGGAGGTTTTTAGCAAATGTTTAAGAAATATACAATGTTTGAATTATCATAACTTTGGTATCATTTTAAAGATAAAATGCTCTTCCTTTAACAACGTCAGATTCGGATTTAGCGCACATCAATACTTTATAAATGAGTAGTAGGTTGGGTGTAAAGCCCCCGCTATGTTCCTACTTTGAGGTTATACGGAAGGGATTCCGCGAAACCATTAACCAATTATGGAGGGACAGAATGGATTGCAGGGTGTCTATGGCGTTATGGCCCGCATTGGACGCAGAAGCAACCAAGGTTCTTTTGGGACTGGACAGGGACAGTCTCAGGACCCTTACGGGGTTCCTGACTGGTCATTGTTCTGTCAGGGCTTTCAAATAGAAAATAAAAATAACAGTCGCGCAACGTGGCAAATAGTCAATGAAATAATCGGCAAAAAAAATAGTAATATCGACGAAATAGTAGTAAGAAACATGAGAACTCAAAACTTATCTGAAATCGCTAACAATTTCGCTATAAATTTTAAAGAAAACGTACAAAGAATATTGCATAACTGTGACATACAAACTATAATCACCTCTGAAAGAGTTTTACCAAACTCTATTTACATAACGCGTACAAATGAAGAAGAAATTTTTAACATTTTAAATGGCTTAAATAGCTGGTATAGATGGGATACGACCGAAGGATCTGAAACAGAATGCAAACTTTTTAACTCCTGTTATAACCAAATTTGTAAACGCAAGCATGAACAGTGCAACAATACCAGAGCTACTTAAAACGTCCTTGATTCGGCCTATATATAAAAATGGAGTAAAATCCGATTTTAACAACTACCGACCAATATCAATCTTACCCGTTATAGAGAAGATATTGGAAGAAATAGTATGCAGACGAATTACAGACTTTATAGAAAAATATAATGTCATACATAAAAATCAATTTGGTTTCCAAAAAGGAAAGAATATAAACAAATTACTAGGTAACTTCTCAAGCCATATAAACGAAAACCTCAGCAAACATAACCACTGCTTAGCTTTGTTTATAGACTTTAGAAAGGCTTTTGATACTCTGTCTCACAACAAACTTTTGTCTATATTGGAAAAAAATGGCATACGTGGAAACTCCCTGGATTGGTTTAAAAACTATCTGGAATTACGGTCGTATCGGGTTAAAATTTACAGTACCCTTAGTAATAAAACTTCAACTGAACATGGTGTGCCACAGGGATCGAAGTTAGGCCCACTCTTATACATATTATACGCAAATGATATGATGAACACCCTACAGAGGAGCACAACTTTTGCATACGCGGACGATACTGTCATTATAGTAGTAAATAAAAACATTAAATCCGCGATTGAAGTGATGCAACACCAACTGGACACTGTTAATAAATGGTGCCACGACTTTGGGTTATCAATAAACGCAAATAAAACGAAGGCAATGCACATAAATCCACCGCATTTTGGTAATACATCAATAGATCTAAATTTCACAACACAGATTGTCTACATAATTCAGGTAACAACAACTGCAACACTCAATGTTCTACATACATCGAAATTGTCAAAACCTTCAAATACTTAGGGGTAATAGTTAACGATAACTTCAAATGGAAACTCCATATAGTACAGCTACAAAAAAAAACTAAGCAAATCAGCTTTCATGTTACATCACCTCAGCAACTGCTCATCATATAAGGTCCTAAGGCAAGCATACTATTCATTAGTTGAATCTTATCTGCGACACGGAGTGACAGCATGGGGAACATCTACACACTGTAGGGAACTACAACAAGCACAGAATCGAATTTTAAAAATAATATGGAAAAAACAACCGCCAAAAATAAACCAAAACACCAATGTTGTCAACAACATTACTAGAACTACATCCAGCAACATCATAGCAACCAGCAACGACACAATCAGCAACAACATTACCAATAACAACACAATTACCAACAACAGTACTGCAATCGTCACAAGAACAAGCCACATTCAAAACAACAATAATACAGATGACAAAAAAATTGCCAAATATTTACATGTCCTTAACATAAAAGGAATATACAATACAACAATAGTGAACGAATTCATCAATGAAAGTAGATTCCTGATTCCTATTGATCATGAACATAATACCAGAAGAAGGTCACAAAGAAGATTAAGAGTCGAACGTTACCGCAACAACTACGGCAAAAGCACGTTAAATGTCTCTTTGCCCCTTATTTTAAACACAATACCAACAAATATACTAGGAACAACAAACCCACATAAAAAGAAGAAATTAATAAAAAACTTTTTTCTAGAATCGCAATGAATGCAACCTTATAAATGAAGTTACAAAATATTTTTACTTTCCTGCAGACAAGCCCTGTGGCTTAGCGCGTACTAGGTTAATTTTTAAAATGTATTATATATATAATTCAATAAAATGAATGAAAATGAAAAAAAAAAAAAAAAAAAAAACAGATGGGACAGGGACAGGTTGTGCGAAGACGTTGAGGAACTGGAGACAGTTGAGCATATAATGTGCCACTGTCCTATGTTGCAGGGTCTCAGACAGAAATGGCTACACTGATAATAATCTATGCATAAAAATACCAATAAATGTCAAAATAACAAAAACTTTCGTAAAATAAACCAATATTTGTTCATTTTACGAAAATTTTTGTTGTTTTGACACTATTTTCGTATTTTTAGAATGGATTATTATGAGTGTAGGAGATAGATTTCACGACGAACTTGAATGTGTCGCTGGATGCAATACAGTAGATTTGCTGAGATTTGTCAGGAGGATAGGATGGCTGTTTCTAGCAAAGGGACGATAGGAGCTGATTCTGGGGAGTACATATCCTCTCTATCTTTCTTTATATCTATCATTATATCTATCTTGCTGTCTATTTCTTTTCTTTCTTACTTTTTTCCACTAAAGGGATTCACAATGGACCGTGTTGGTCTCCGAGTGGAGATGTGCCCTTACGTACATAACCCTTTCTTACCTAACCTAACCAAAAGGATATCGCTACATTTTTACGTTTTCTGAAATTTGAATCTTTATTTCCTGAAAATTCAGATCTTTTTCTCTGTCATTATGCATTCGGACGCTAAGACTAAAAATCTGCATTAAACCAAATATTTTTGCAAATATCATTTATGGCTGATTTAAAAAATAATATGTATATCGCACACCTAGTTCAAAAGTGACTCAACTCAAAATCTTGAATTTTTCAGAAATCGAAAAAAAAAAATATTTGCAACTTTATATCAATTGAAACATAAAGAAAGTCATACTGTCGTTTTTAGCAACAGTTCACAACAACAAAATATACTGATATAGATAAACACTGATATAGATAAACACGTGTATTGTGTATAGTTTAAGCAAATAAACCCGAAAAATTAAAATGTTGAGTTGAGTCACTTTTGATCTAGGTGTGCGATATGATATTTTTACCCAATTTGTTCCTTTTAGCTACTTTGTTATATTTCTGTAACGAATCAAAATTATCAAAAAAATAAATGTTTCGCGATTTTTAAAACAATGTACATATTTTATTGATGGTAACCGATTCAGTGCGGTTATCCGTAAGGGTAATGCTATTTTCGTTTATTTCGGTAATTTCGTTTATTTCGGAATCGCTATTTTAGCGGTAACGGTATTTTAATTATTTCGGTAACGTTATTTTAAGGATAGCGATTTTTTCGTTATTTCGGTAATTGCGTTTTAAGGGTAACGTTATTTTAGTAATTCAGGTAATGTCAATGCAAACCGATAATTTAATTATTTATTTCCTAATAACACCGTTACTTTAGAAATGAATATTAAATCCCAGTTGTATCTTAGTTGTTGTCTTAGTTGTTGTCTTAGTTGTTGTCTTAGTTGTTGTCTAATAATAATTGAGAAAACAAAATTTGAAATTTGATTCATACACAACATGACATATGGTGTCAAATTATTCGTTACATATTGTAACACCATGCAGTAAAGGGTTAACGAAGAGGATGTGGCCTTTAAAATGACACACAATATTTAATTTTCTGTTGACGCATTCAAAAGCTGTGAATATTCAAACATTGTATATTTCTTTCACATTTGTTAAAACCCACCAACGAAAACCTTCACATTTCCTAGTTTTACTAAAATAAAAAGAGTTAAAGTTGAAAATGTCGCTTTTTGTGCTCATTATTTTGAAAATGTCTCTAACACAAAAAAAAAAAAATTATAAATAAATTTGTTCCACAAAAACTTAACGCTATTTCCAGCCACTCTGGTGCTTTTGCTAAAATTATTGTTTATAATTTTATTTATCTATTCAACTTGCTATTTTTTTTTTTTACCGTCCGGCTGGTTGTTCTTCTCTCTCTCCTACTGTTATTAGTAAAAGAAAATTTAATTTATTTTTAAAAGCATAACTTGGTCTGAACTATTTTTTCCTTGACATAAAAAATTGAAATAATCATATATTTATATATGAGTCGGCCCAAAACAAATGCTATAACTGGCCTCAATAATGTCCTTGGACATTAGAATTGTAGAAAATAAATTAATAAACCATAAAAAAAAAAAAAAAAAAAAAAACTTGAAGAGAGGCACCTAAAGGCACCCATAATTGTGTTTTTTATATTTTATGTACTTGTACTACCTAACGAGACGTTTTTTTCAGACTCTGTCAAAAATTTTGGTTTCCTAAATCTGCCAAAGTTCATGCAGCTTTTGAATATTTTCATTGAAATCACTGAAGTTAAGCGCAACGTTTATCTTTGACGCTCAATAACTTCCTCAAAAATCAGTATATTTGTTTAGTTATTTCTATTCCTTCTTAGTTACAATATATTGTATTTTATTAAAAACTATCAAAAACTTATTTGATTTCTAACATTGCAATATACTATTTTTGGCCAGCCACACAACACTGTGCGACGTAAGACTAAACATACGACACGACATCGGATAAAGTATGTATGCCACAGCGCCAAATTTGCACAGAGTGAAAAAACAGAGTTTTTATTGAAAAAAATTTTGAAGTTGATAATAAAAATTCATAAAAAGTTAATTATTTAATGGAAAAATTAAAACACAAAATTATTTAATAACGACATTATGGAATATATAAAAATAAAATACAAATTGAAAAATTACCCAGAGTAGAAACATTAATGACATGTCATTATTTTTCTCACAACCAGTAATGACACCAGCTTATTATCTGCATTATTTTAACTCAAATAAAAATATCTTACTGTTAATTTTCCCCTAATTTCAATACAACAGATAATGCTTTACCCATAATTACTTAATTTTATCATTATTTTACATCAAAAGTAATGATCAAACAATTTCTTGAAAATCAATTTTTAGACTCATTACTTTTTCACTCCTAGTAAGTATTTATATAAATACTTATTTTTAATTTTTTGTAAGCTGGAAAGGAATGCCATTATGTGCAAGTAAGTCATTTATGTGATCTATGTTATTTATGTATGTCGAGAGAGCGGTTGATTGACAACCTAAAGGACTGAGTTCAAATCCGGTGTGGCCAGATTTTATAAAAAAAAAATTTCAATAAAAAAATATTTTTTATTAATTTATAAATTATGAAATGTTTTTCGACCTTTTGTAAGCTGGAAAGTAATGCCATTATGTGCAATCAAGTCATTTAAGTTATCTATGGTATTTATGTTATTTATGTATGTCGAGAGAGCGGTTGATTGACAACCTAGACGACCGAGTTCAAATCCGGTGTAGCCACATTTTATAAAAAAAAAAATTTTAATAAAAAAATATTTTTTATTAAATTATTAATTATGAAATGTTTTTCGACCTTTGAAATGAATGACCTAGAGCTCAATTATTTAATAAAGTCATTTTCTTTTATTAAATTTAGTTGTCTAAATTTATTTTTAGACTCATTATTTTTGTCCATACTTACCAGTATCATTTTTCGCGACATCCCCATATAAAAGTAATGATATATTTAATGATAATTGTAAGTAATTGCTTTAGCAAATATGTATTTATATAATCACTTATATGCTAATGCGTTTCTACACTGGGTATATACTGAAATTTTTGTTAATAACTTCGTGTTTTTTATTTTGAAATTTTATGATTTAATTTATTTTTTTTTTTAAATATTGTTTTTTTTTTAAATATATTAATATTTAAGATATTATTTTTGCATACTGTGCCAAACCGATATCGTCGTCACGTTGCACGGTGTAATATTTGGCCAATCTAGATGGACAAAAGTTCGTTTTTTGACTTTCAATTTTAGTAAATATTTTAGTCAATAATGAAAGAGACTATAATGAGTAGGAAAATGCAAAGAGTTCGACTTATTTGTCAACAGTAACAACATAACGGTACTTTGAACTTGAACATCTATGAGTAAATTTAAAATGCAAATAAAACTTGTTTAAAATTGAGCATCTTTAAAGGAGTATAACTTTTTATCGTTAAACTTACTTTTTAAAATTTTTTTAGTTAGTTTAGCTCCTCTCATAAATTCTCCTCTTCATAATCGTGTAAATACGTTTCTAAAACTTGGAAAGTATTTTTACACACAAAAAAATATTTCTTAAATTCCGCCAAGTAAACATTTTGTTGGATAAAAAAAACATAATCAATTACTTTTTTAATTGACTCAATTACTTTTTAATTGACTCAATTAAAAAGTAATCAATATTTTAAATAATATTGATTACTTTAAATAAACAAAAATATTGATTACTTTTTAATTGAATCAATTAAAAAGTAATTGATTATTTTTTTTTATTCAAGAAAATGTGTACTTGGCGCAATTTTTTTTCTGTGTAGTATTATTTAATTTAAGAAACAACTTTTTTCGGTAATTTTCAAAAAAAAAGTTCTCTAAGCTGTAAGTTTTAGGGAACAGAATTTGTTTTATACAAATAGCTAAAGTGTCTACTTGAAGCAACTAGTTAAATTGTCCGCCAAAATTTGCCGATCTTATAAATAATCTAGTGACAACATCTCATGCCATGACATTTTGATATATGGCTAACAAAAACCCGAAATTACTAGAATTGACAGTTCCTTTGATTTACTTCACGCGAAAACTCTTAGAATTGACACTAATACAGATTTAATGAATAGACTTTTAATATCATCAGATCCATATATCAACAGTTTGCACACACCTCCAGTTTATACAAAATCCGCATTGACCCCCTGAAGTACTTGATTTATTAGAGAAGCCAGAACCACCTGATGACAAACAACCATGAAATTTAATAAATTATTATAATTTGTGTATACATTGTAATATATTTTTTACTTTAAAGATAATAAAAATTTAAATAGTTTTTCACTAAAGAAAAATTAAGCATTTGCTGTCATTTCTAAACCGTAAGTATTTATTTTAAATATTCCAATGTATATTTAAGCTTTCAAACGAAATATTTTTATAGGCAGTAGACACGATCTTTTTTTATTACAAATTAATGGTTTTTTACACACAGAGAAATAAAATGCCAACCGAATTTAAAAGTGTATATTAATAGTAAGAACTTATAAATTCAGTTAGTAAATGATATTTACATTAGATTTCTGAATATTTTGGGTGTTGGAACTAAAAATTAGTTGAATTAACCGAACTTTGTTGTGAAAACTAATGCTAAGTTGTGCCAACCATCTGGAATTCGTAATAACTGAATTTGAATCGTAGTAACCGAATTTCAGTTGGCAAATAGCTAAATCCTTTTCTGTGTGTAGTTCCTATTTAATCATCCAGTGTTTTTCAACATTAACCGTATCATACGCATATTTTATTAATTGCATGGGTGGAGGGCGTGGCATTTAGTCCAATTCCGCCCATTTTTGTACCAAAGCTGCACCATGGTCCGAGAACATTGTCCACCAAATTTTATGACTCTAGCTTTATTATTTTCTAAGATATAGAATTTTGTCTCCCTAGAATCGTAAAATCTTCCACTGTGCGTGTTGAAATGTTATGTTGCGTGTCGTATGTTCAGTCAGATAACTTTTGAACACCTTAATTCAATCCTCCTTAAGTTTAGTTTCATTTTAATGATCACGGTAGGCGGATGCTGGTTAAGAGGAATTAACTTTGTTTAATTATAAAAAGTCAATTATAAATTATTTTTTTTTTTGTTATTATTTCTTATGAATTTAAATACTTAATTTTTTTTTATATCCAGTTTAGTAATTTGTTTATAAATTAGATTTTGTTTTATAAATTTTAGTGTGTTTTATAATAATAGAAATTTATGTTTGTGTATAAATTCGGTATTCTAAAACTACATGTTTTTTAAGAAACTGGGAAACAATTTCTTTGAAAAAATGCACAAAGCTCTAACAGATTCTTACTTTTGAAATGTTTTTTTCAAAAAAAAAAAAAACTGTAAAATATATTGTAATAAAATTCGATTTTAGTTACAGAGAAATAATTAATATCTAACAATTAGTTATTATATACAAGTGTATATATGTGGTAATAAGTATTAAAA
>CM037853.1:55509309-55537818 GCA_021234595.1 Delia radicum
AAATTTTAAAATAAATACTTATGAAATGGATTAAGAATTTAAGTTTTTACAATCATTGATTAAAATCTTTTCTGTCATATAGATTCGTCCACATATATTTCCTGATATGTTTATATATGAGCTCATTTAGCAAATTAATAATTACATATACTTCCGTATTTGACCATATACGGCCCTTTTTTTTGAGAATATAAAATAACATATGCTTCCATATATGATCACTTTTTGCAAATATCAAATCGTATGTACCTCTAAATATGACCATACATGAGTGCTTTTTCATATATGGAAATACACAGATTTCCATATATGCCCATATATAAAATATATATGTCTATATTTTACATAAATCAAATTATAGTTTTACAATTTTTTTTTTATTTTTTATTTTTTTGTAAAGAAAAAAAACATATTTTTAATTTTTAATTACAAAAATCACGAATTCAAAAAACAAGTTATGGCTGAATTCCTCTTCGTCAAAATAGAAAAAATTTGCCATTCAGTTCGCTTTTCAGCTTTCGTCCTTTTTCCTTAAATTTGACAGTCATGTCGCAATAAATCGGTTCAACAATTATTTTTCCACGCAGAGAGAACTTTGTTGGGCGTAAAAAAATACTAAGTTCGAATCCAAAATTTTATATATTACTTGCTTTAAATTGACAGATGTAGTGTGCTAAAATTACTCGATGTAATTTTTATAATTTTATTTCCAAAATTATGCTTACAATTACCAGACTTGAGCGCTATTTGGTACAAAAATCTAAAAAATAAGAGTAGTAAACTTTAAGCATTCTCGATTACTTTTTTTAATTTTCCCATAATTGAATTTTCATTTAAGCACTGTTATGTAAAATTATACACTTTCGGGACGATCTAATGTGCATTACAAACTTAAAAACGCTGTATGCAGTAACTTTTTTGAAAACCGCATAGAGTAATTTGATTCTTATAATTTTTTTATGAACTTAAATGATATGATATGATGCTCATATATTTGTATGAAATTGTGTATGTTTTCATACAATCATATACAAAATTTAGCATTTATTGCAATTTTACCAGAATAAAACTCGGGTCTAATTATATATAGATGTATGAGTTTACATAAAATTATATACAGTTAAATCTGGTCAAAATTTAGATAATATAATATTTGGTTTATATATAATTATATCTATTTGTATTAGTTAAGATATAAACTGATACAATTAGATACAAAACTGAAACAATCTATCGCACCATAAATCGAATAAAATTGTATTGGAAATTGTACTGGATCTAAACCGATACAAACAGATTCAATTATATGGGCCCATATTTGAAATGAAATTTAATAAGATTGAAACTGACTACGTAGAAATTGACAACATAAAGCTCCATAGCAATTTTTTTAGTCGGGTACAAAAAAAAATTTTAATTTACTACTTTTTGATTGATTACACCTTCCGACAAAATGTTAGCCATTTATGTCTCAAAATACCGATTTGATTAACGAAAATCAAAAGGCCGTAACTGCTATTTCAATATATTCATTACGCGATTAAAAAGTTTATGTATACTAGGGCGGGTCGATTTAATAATCGCCCAAAGCTCAGTGAAAATCGTATTCTAGGGATCAAAATAAGAAACTTTGCGGAATTAACCATACCTCTAAAACGAATTCTACTACCCCGAAACTGTTGACTTTTGTCCCGTAGGGTCAAGTTTTGAAAAATCCCACTTTGACCCATGTAGAGTGCCCCAATCGAGTCCAAATGTATGACCGACCCCCACTAACTTTGAAGGGCCGATCCACCCATGCTCGTGGCACACCCCCCTGGAACTCCCCTGGGGGGTTCCCCATACAAACATTTCAAAAAATCTCCATTTTTGGCACTTTATTTTATTATTTTTATTTATTTTATTTATTTTTAATATTTTATTTATTTTTTCTCTTTAGAAATTTATTTAGTCAGAACATATGTAAATGAAAAAAATAATTTAACTTAGTAATAGAAAAGAAATAAAAAAAATTACTGTTTGAAGTCTTTTTTGCTTTCAAGTCTGGGCAATTTCGCACGGCTCTCTTATGTCGTCGCCATAACAGCCTCTACATTTTCCGGTATAACTCGTTTGGAAACGCTAGCTAGCAATTGAACGTGTCGTTCTGTTGCAGGTCGTAAAATAGGTTGTGTGGGTTTTTTAAGCCACCACAAGACACAGCTGCATGTCGTAAGCTTACTTAAGCAAAATCGGTTACAGGTAGAATTGAGCATAAAATTATCATAAAGGATTTTCCAGAAGTAATAAAAGGCGCACTTGCTTAACAGAAAGCATAAAATTATCATAAAGGATTTTCCAGAAGTAATAAAAGGCGCACTTGCTTAACAGTATTTGTGGTCAGATTAACGTTTAATTTACATGTAAGTATTTTATGGGCAGTTTTGACAACAAAATCGGTTACAGGTAGAATTGAGCATAAAATTATCATAAAGGATTTTCCAGAAGTAATAAAAGGCGCACTTGCTTAACAGATTTGTGGTCAGATTAACTTTTAATTTACATGTAAGTATTTAATGGGCAGTTTTTAACAACAAAATCGGTTACAGGTAGAATTAAAATTACCATTTCATTTTTATTACCTCGTAGACCATATATAACGCAACAGTTTTTGTGAATGCATTAAGTCGTTGTGAAGAACTCAAAGTGTGAAGTTCTAATTTCAGATAAAAAAATATTTAAAAAAAAAAATCATTCCAAATCAAAAAGTTTACAATGAATCCACCATCCTTTACACCGCAAGATGAAGCAATAACAACATCAACAACTATCGAAAACCCAATGAGTCATATACCCAGGCATGATGTTACTGTTTTTGGTGTGTCTACTGATTTGACTGATCTTAATTACCAACCCATCTGGATATTTTGAGATATTATTTTTACTTGAGCGAACAAAAAAAATTGCTCTATAATCATTCACTATTCAAGTACAAGATAAGTTGATTGGAATTTGGAAAAAACTTGGTATGGAAATAATGCTGAAAAAAAGTGTATATAATAAATTGAATAGATTGCTTGTCAAATATCAAGAGCAAATCAAGAATAGAAACAAACACCAAGAATTTACAGAGTATGTAAAATCTCTGGAAACAATTTTTTTCATTGGAACATGTAAATGCGATTTGAAGGCAGCTCCATGTGCATGCGGTTTGGTTCCCGAACGCCTCAAAGAGTTTATGCACGATCAACATAATCAGAGAAGACTAACAATGGATGGATTTGCGATGGAAATTGAAGAGCAAGGAGCAACGTCTATGTCATCAATGCCAACATACCAAGATCCCGATGATTCAACATACGCACCGCCACCGGTTCAAGAAGATTTGGATATAAGCACAAGTTCACAATACACACAGAGATACGATTGTTTTAACTTTGCCTTGGTATGTGACAGATTTGGTGTGCCTGATAGAGTAGCATCAGCAATGGGAACCGCTCTTTTCCAAGATTTTAAAATGAAAGATACCCATGGCAAACCTCTCATCATGGATAAATCGAAAGTTCGCCGAGAAAAAGAGAAATGCAGACAAGAAGTGCTTCGCAAACGGTTAGATGATACCAATTTGTTAGCATTTTCATTCGATGGCAGAAAAGATGATACTTTAACGAGAGATGCAATTGATGAGAAGTATCATACTAGGATGGTAAAAGAACCTCATCTTGTTATTTTGAGAGAACCGAATTCTGAATTGATTGGTTACGTAAGACTGGAACATGAAACCGCTGAATACAAAACAACCAAATTAAATGATTTTTTTAACGATAAAAATATATCACTGAATGAATTAATTGGCATATGCGTTGACGGTGAGCCAACAAACACTGGCCCACACGGTGGAATTATACGACGATTCGAATTGCTGTTAAAAAGACCATTGCATTGGTTCGTTTGCCTTCTACACTTCAACGAACTTCCGTTTCGGCATTTGTTTGAAGCTTTGGATAAATCAACCAGCACTGGACCAAGATCGGCAACCGGAAAATTGAGCCGTCAAATCGAAACTTGTGAAACTCTTCCGGTAAGTTATTGCTATCACTCATTTATTATAATTGTCAACCGTTTTTAATTGCTTTATTTTTATATATTTTCAGGTGGTGGACGGCTTTCAGAAAATTGAGTTGAAAAATATGCCCCCTGCTCCAGAAAAAATTGAATTTTCCACCGATTCCAAGTACTTATACGACATGGCCCATGCAATTTCTAGCGGCGTGGTTTCAGTGGATCTGGCTAACATCAAACCAGGGAAAATTGTACATTCTCGGTGGCTCACCAAGGCCGCTAGACTATTACGATTATATGTGACAACGGAAAATCCAGATGCAAATTTAAGAATACTGGTTGAATTTATAATTACATGTTATGTGCCAATGTACTTCAATATTAAGTATTACAGCTCTGTCGTGTACGGTAGTAGATTATTTTTCAAATTCATTAGTTGGTCAAGATTTCTAGAACCTCGTTTACGCAAAATTGTCAATAAAGTAATTACAGATAATTCATATTATGCGCATTCGGAAAATATCTTGTTATCAATGTTGTTTGATGATAGCAAAGAAAAGCGCGACTGTGCTATCAAGATAATTCTACGCTATCGAACCGATGTTGACGACCCAACGGGACTTAGAGCTTATAAAAAACCAGATATAAACTTTTATTGCACAAGTTACACGGAAATGATCAATATGAATGACATAAATGACGTATTTGAACCACCATTCACTCGAAGCATTCCATACGATACTTTGAAAGAATATTTAAATCAAGATGATCCACCGTTTAATGATCCAAAAATTCCATCACACATACAAGGAACAGAACGACACGTTCAATTGCTA
Source organism: Delia radicum (assembly GCA_021234595.1). Lineage (NCBI taxonomy): Eukaryota > Metazoa > Arthropoda > Insecta > Diptera > Anthomyiidae > Delia > Delia radicum. The sequence continues at coordinate 55,514,187 of CM037853.1, forward strand.
GCTAGCGTTTCCAAACGAGTTATACCGGAAAATGTAGAGGCTGTTATGGCGACGACGTTAGAGAGCCGTGCGAAATTGCCCAGACTTGAAAGCAAAAAAGACTTCAAACAGTAATTTTTATCTTTTCTTTTCTATTACTAAGTTAAATTAATTTTTTCATTTACATATGTTCTGACTAAATAAATTTCTAAAGAGAAAAAATAAATAAAATATTAAAAATAAATAAAATAAATAAAAAATAATAAAATAAAGTGCCAAAAATGGAGATTTTTTGAAATGTTTGTATGGGGAACCCCCCAGGGGAGTTCCAGGGGGGTGTGCCACGAGCATGGGTGGATCGGCCCTTCAAAGTTAGTGGGGGTCGGTCATACATTTGGACTCGATTGGGGCACTCTACATGGGTCAAAGTGGGATTTTTTCAAAACTTGACCCTACGGGACAAAAGTCAACAGTTTCGGGGTAGTAGAATTCGTTTTAGAGGTATGGTTAATTCCGCAAAGTTTCTTATTTTGATCCCTAGAATACGATTTTCACTGAGCTTTGGGCGATTTTTTTGCCTCCCCACAAATCGACCCGGCCTAATGTATACCCATATACGAATAAAAATACAATCGGCAGAATGTTGGCAAAGATAATATATGTCATGACATATATTATCTTTTTATTAAAGAAAATATATGTCATGGGATATAAGTAAATCCTATTTAATATCAAAGTATCTAATTCTATCCACCTTAAATTACTAATCTTTTTGGATCTAATTAGATTCAAGTTGATCTAAATTAATACCACGGAATATTTTTGGATCTATCAGGATCATTAAATATTTTTGGATGCTCCAATTTTGAGATCAATTTCGATCTAACTTATTTCAGTAATATATTTGAGGGATATAATCGAATATTACTGTATACCCCCAATTTTAAAATAAACTTGAATATGAATAAAAATCGATCTATATCAAATGAGATCTCATTTTTATTTGAGCTGAAACTTTTTTGATCGGGAAGATTACATATTATGTTATGTATGAACATTTATTATTGTATATATCTTTCATATATTGTTACGTATAGCATATATGCTTAATAGCTAAAACGTATTTGTTGCCAACTCTAATGTACGGATGCGAACTTTTTTCAAACTGTGATTCTGTTAGCAAAAAAAAAACTAAATGTTACATATAGCAACATTGCCAGATATGTTTTTGGACTCAAACGCTTCACCAGAATTTCACGTTACTCGAAAAAGATATATAACTTATCTTTTGATAACTTATTAAAATACCGTTCTCTAATATTCCTTCATAATATAATTTATACAGAACAACCTGACTATTTACATAGAAGACTTAACTTTTTTACATCAAATAGAGGAAAAAAGATTATCACAATTCGTCAAAAGACATTTCCAAGAAGATTTTACATTACTGAAGAGATATTGTCGACCCAACGGAACTTAGAGTTTATAAAAAATCTCTTATAAACTTTAATTGTACGGAATATACAAATATGATTGATTTAAATGACGATACCATTTTATTCGAACCACCGTTTACGCAAAGTTATTCGTATGAACATTTGGAGGGATATTTAAATTAAGAAGTGCCACCGTTCGATGATCCACAAATTCCTTTACACATTCAAGGAACGGAAAGACATGTCCAATTGCTGGCTGCCACTGCTAAACGAGTTGCAGGAAAGAATGTAGAAGGCGCTATGGCGACGACATTAGAAAGCCGTACGAAAACACCCAGACTTGAAAGCAAACAAGACTTTCAGAAAAAATAATGTTTTTTTTTCACATTTTGTCTTTTACTACACTCAAATTGAATATTTTTTTTTGATAATAGGTTGATAGATACTTTATTATCTCTTAATTTGAATTTTTGTAGAAAAAAAAATAAAAAGGGAAAAAAAATCAAAAAGTTGGTTTTATGTGTTATTTTGTTTTAGCAATATCGCATGAATTAATCAACCGAATTCGATAAATTTGGGCTTAAACTCTTCGTTTTGAATTGTAAATTGAATTAAATAATGGATTGAGCCAAAAAAAATGGCCATGAAAGTAATATTCTTGGACAAAATCATGAAAAAAATGGAAAAATGCTACAAAATTTGGATTTTTTTTTTTATTTATCAAAATGAGCTCACCTTTCCAACGCGCCTACTGGCGATTAAACCCGATCGATAGTTTTTGAGTTATGGATGTGAACGTGTAGGTAATATTTCATACGAACGTCAATTTGGGAAAAAATCTACCAACAAAAAGTAGGGGACTCGATTTTAACGATAGAGGTATTGTTCCTTGGCAAATTTTCATGGAATAACCCATAGAATACGGAAATCGTAGGGAAATTGTCGAAAAATAAATCGACCCGCCCTAATATATATATATAATATATGTTATCATATAAGACATAAATAATTATATATGAATATTAGGGCGGGTCGATTTGTAGGGAGGCAAAAAAAACGTTCAACGTACAAGGAAAATCGTATTCTAGGGATAAAAATAAGAAACTTTGCCGAAAGAACCATACCTCTAAATCGAATTCTGATGTCCCGACTTTTGACCCGTAGGGTCAAATTTTGAAAAAGCCCACTTTGATATTTCAGAAAGTAGGAGGAATCTCTCCAAGATTATGGGAGCTACTTCTTCTCAGGGAGACGCGCTAGCAGATTAATGCATAAATCATCATTCTAGGTGACCGTTAAGGTGTTAAAATTTAAGTTGAAAGAGGGCCTTTTTAGCAGTGTTTTTATAGCAAAATGTACAAATCTCGGGATAGAGATATTTCAGAAAGTAGGAGGAGTCTTTCCAAGATTAGGGTCTCTATTTCTTCTCCGGAAGACGTTCTAGCAGATTTCGATTGGGGCACTCTAAATGGGTTAAAGTGGGATTTTTAAAAACTTCACCCTACGGGTCAAAAGTCGGGTTATCAGAATTCGTTTTAGAGGTATGGTTCCTTCGGCAAGTTTCTTATTTTGATCCCTAGAATACTATTTTCCTAGTACGTTGAGCGATTTTTAAATCGACCCCGCCCTAATGAATATGCATGACACCATATATAATCACATATTATAATATATTTTAATATGAAAACACATAAGACTATACATAATCTTTTTTACTCATGACGGTTAAAAAAGTTATGTCTAAAAATTATGACTGCAAATTTTACAAATAAAGCTTATTACACAAAACTACTTTACAAAATGAAAGCTTCAATTAAGTATAGAAATAATATTTTCTTATATACATTATTACATTAAAGTATATAAACGATTGCAGGATATGAAAATTTTTTAACGGTTGTTTGATTTCAACACATGTGACATCAACAAATGAAAATTAACTCAAAGCTTTTCCTCCATGTTGCCTTTGTTATTGTCGCTGTTGTTAATGTCTCATGCCAAGCAAATAAAGAAAAAAAATAAAATATATATAAATGCAAAGGGAAAAACAATTTTGTATTATTATTTTAATAAGGATATGACGGAATATTAATATAAAATAAATATGAGATGTGTTGAAAGTGATAAAAGGAAACGGGAAGGATATCAGAAAATAAATCAATATAAAATTATATATTTAAGGAATGCTTTTTTTTATTTTCTTTTAACCAAAATACTCATATTTATATACCTCCTAAGGACCTACATTGAACTTTCACAGTTTAAGGGTATCATGACAGGAAATATCGTCAAAAACTCGAAATTTGAGAAACATATTCATTATTTTTTCCACTCCTAATTACTGGAAAACTAAAAACTTTGGTATGAATCGACTTTTTAACTTAACTTAATGTGTCCTTATTAATTGATTTACTTAATTACACCCGTCCTTTTTATATACTTATTATATGCCGGCCTACTAATTAAGTTAAGCTGTATGTAACTTTTTTCCACCATATTTACAACATAATTATTTCAACACTTTTGTTCATGCATACGTATGACTAATGTCTAACTCACTGTATAATGTTGGGGGTAATGAATGAGAATCAACAGCTCAAACATAAAGCACCAAACATAGAAAAAAATATTTAATTACAAATGAATCCTTTATGAAATATGTACTTGTCTTGCTGCTTATACATTGTTTTTATTTGTGTTTGTATGGGTAAAAAAGCAAAAAAAAAAAAAAGTATGAGTACTTTTATATACAAGTGCGTATGTGGTATAAAACTCTAATCCCAAAAGATTAACGTGACTGTGTTAAACAAACATGTTAAAATATGGCATTTAATCCAATTACTAAAGTTACATAGGTAGGCAGGTTTATAGAAAAGGATTCATTTTATAGAAAAGGATTCATTTAGAGTAAAACTACATTAAGACGAACTCGGAGGTTTTTGCAACAATTTCCAAATACAAAATAACAATTAACACAGGTAAAGCAAAAAGTATATGATACAAAGTAATGTTATTTTTTGGTTTACATGTTTTTTTTTTTTTTTATAAATTATTTTTGTTTTAATAATATCAGATAAGCCCTTAATTAACCCATTCCTGCCTATTGGGTATTTAAATACCCAAAAAGGAGCCAACTTAAAAAAATTATTGCTAAAGCCAGGTAAGAGTTGCATCAAATTGGTTTCTACAGGTAGGTGGAGAAAGGATTAAAATACCTTAGGAAAATGTTGGTGTAAAATTGGGGGTTGTTAATTATCTGTTCAATTGTCTGCAAATTTACATATTCTGAAAAATTGAAAGAGAGAATTGAAATTGCCTCTGAAAAATTGGAAGAAGCGACACATCGGAAAACTTTATTGTTGGCTAATAGTGTTAGGTATTCTTAAAAGTGCAACAAATTTGTAGCTGGGTAGGACCACTCACTTGGGCTACAGGTATGATTTCATGGCAATGACCATTAAAATACGTATTTTAGAGTTTTATGAAGTACCCTTGCTTGAAATATCGATTATTTTCAAGTACAAATGAAGACTTCAAGTACAAATGAAAGAGCATAACAAAATAATTTAATTAAAAAACCACAGAGGAATTATTTTATATCAGTGGTTAATTCATAAGTCCCAAGTATGGGAAATCGAAAAGAAAATTATATCAAATAACTTCCAAAACCTTAAGTAAAAAATGTGTGAAATTTTATTGATATTGGACAATGGAATCGGGGGTCAGGCATTAATGGGTTAAATAGACAATTTTTTTTTTTCTATCTGCCCTTTCTGTCGCACATATATAAGAAAAAAGCTGCGTAAAATTAATTTGTCTGTATATAAAATAAGTATATGGTACAAAATCACAAATAGTTTAAAAACTTTGGATATGTTATTCTTAACTAAAATTTATAACACAAAGCCATATTTTAGAGAACACTAATGCCCATATTTTGTATTTCTCCTGCGTTCAACGCTTCACCTACGCCAACACAACCGCTAAGTAAAAAACATGTTATTTTAGAAATCACTACGTCACCGCGTTGTCTCAACACTGAACTAATACGTTATCACTTCAATTGTCAAACCATTGCGTTATTATGGTTTCCTACATACAGGACAGTACTGAACTAAAAAAACAAAAAGTTGAGAAAACCAAAAATATATTCAGGCCTAAAATTTGAAAAAAAAACACATTTAATTTGGTTTTTAACTAGAGTTAATTTTTTTATAAATTAAATACATTTTGTGGAACGCATGTGAGTCTATTTATATAATATTACAATCCATAAACAGAAAAAATTTAATTGTTACAATAAAAATTCAAAATTTGTAAAAAAAAAATGTCGCTTTTTCCAATAGTATAAAAATGCAATACTATAAAAAAAATCGGTTGCAACTACAAAACTGTTTTCTGTGTACACGTCTTTGACGAAAATCGATTATAATCTGTAATATTTCGTCGGAGTAACCAGCTTTTTTTTGGAAAATTTAGGACCAGCTTAAAATCCAAGAGTCGTCCAAATTTCAGTTGATTTAGATGCATTTTTTTAGGAACCGGAATTATGCAATTTGCTTTACCAAAGCCGCTTTATTCCAAAGTCCGCAAGCATAGAAAACATGTGCGATTCGTAGAAATTTAGATTATATTTATTACAAAAATCATAACTATTAAAAATTTACAGCGCATATCTGTAAGATCTGAACTAAAATTAAAAGCAAAAATTATTATCCAGACGAAATTTTTCGAAATATAATCGATTTTCGTCAAAAAAAAAATTTTCGTTGGAGTCCTAAGGAATGTAAAATGACATACCAGAGAACAAATTTGGTTGCATTATTTTTTCATTATTAGAAAGCAAATATTTATTATTTATATAGATCAAATCAGAAAAACTCTTTTAGAGCTGAATTTAACAAAACTCTGTTTTTTTGCATTAGAAAGAACGGTTTTGTACTTACTTGAATAAAACGTATACTTTTTTTTTTTAGAAAAGAACGCTGAAAAACAAAAATCTGCATAAAATAAATAGAATGAAATTGTAAAATACGTCAGCGATGAAGAAGTAAAAAAGATTAAAATATTTTGCCTAAAAACTGAGTATTACATGACTGAACTTATATTTTTTGCCTGTCAAACAATGAATAATTTTTAAAAATTATTAAAAATGTTGCATAAACTACAGCAAATGGATAGCAAGGGCTTGGCGTCTACTTTTATGTGGTAGCAAAAACTTTAAAATATTGAAATTAATTTGGAAAAAATTAACATTTTTCTAGGTGAACCTATAATTACTTAGTCCACTGCACATTAAAATTTCAATACAAAACTTCCTAAATAATTTATTTATTTTACAGACTATCAGTAGTGCTATTCCGCAACTTCTTAATGACAAAATTCGGTTGTTACATTATCAAAATTTGATAATTAACAACAAAATTTATTTACAATTATACAATTACACAATTATTTTTTTAACGATAACGATAAATAACTCGTTAACATATCAACAAAATTTTTTGGAAGTTTAACCCTCTAACTGGCAAACGATGTTTTGCAACGAAATTCATACCATGTGCTCCACTCGAAAAAACAAATAATAAGTTTACCGTTGCCTAATTTAGGGCACATTTGGGAAACTTAAGCATATAAAAGAGAAGTTTTGGCCAAAAATTATTTCTCTTACCAAGATTTTCGCTTTTTGGAAAAAGCGAAATTAAGCGAAAAGGAATCTAAATTTCAATTTATATTGTTCAAACTTCAACTCTTTGCTAAATCTTTCTGCAAATTTCATAAAAATCCATCTATTAGTTTATAAGTTAAGACAATGTCCTTTAGAGCAATCCTGATAAAATCCTGTGAGTTCTTGGACTAAAGTAAGGACTTATTATTAAAGATAAAGCTTTAATCTTACTTATATTTCATTATAAAGAGTTTTTTAGATTTTAAAAACTTTATTTTTTTTTTGAAATTTTACGAAATTATGATTTTGAAACATTCTCGCTTCCAAACCGTAGACGTCACAAGGAAATTTTTTTCGCAAAATATTTAGCAAATTTAGTTTGCTATCTGCATATATTAATTTCTAAATATAAACCGCTCATTTGACGCATTTGTGGTAAATTGTATGAAACTGCCCTGAGACAGCCTTACAAGTTAGAGGGTTAAGTTACCGATTTTTGTGGTAACTTGATAAATTTCAAAGCAAATCAAATATAAATTAACAACTTTTGCCGGTATCTCTAGTATGTTCGGTAATTCAACAGACAATTGTCGTTAGTTAACGAAATCGATAAAATCGCTAAGAAAGTTTTTGAATCGAACTACAGTACTGGAATTGGATAATAACTTTATTGAACTAGCCTTATGTCGGGTGAGTTCGAAAAAACCTTTTTCGTTGTGTACTACACTGAACCTTTCTTCTCGTCAAGTTACCTTTAACAACGTTGCCCGATTATGTGTGCAAAATATTAAGGCGATCGTCTCTTTATTTGTCTTACAAATGGAATTTCAACAAAAATAAACCAGTAAAAAAAACAGGAAAAGCTACTAAAAATTAGTTAATAATAATCTTGCAGAAAAACTAATAAATTTGGGAGATGTTTTTATATTATATTAATAAAATAAGAACAGAAAAAAAAAAATCTTTTAATTTTACAAATTTTTAGTTGTATTCGATGTTAATTGAAAATAGCATTTTATTCGGCAAAACTACCAAAATTTTTACTAAATACTTGTAAACTCAAAAAAGCAAGCAAAACCTGTAATATTAACAAATTTTTTGCTATATTAACCTCAAATTTAGTAGAATGTAAATAACAGTGTATTTTGTTAAAATCAACAGAAATTTTTGCTAAAAAAATTCCATATTGGTGATTTCATAAGGGCAGACTTTTATTCTCATTAAAAATAAATAAAAATAAACTTTAAAATTTGACATTTTTTAATGATTTTTTTGTCTAAGTAAATGTTTTTGCTGATTTTAGCAGAATTAATATTTAGCTCAAATATAACTAAATATTTGCAACTTCAACAGATTTATTTTTGCTATTTATATATGATAAAATATTTAGTACAAAAATTTGCTATTTCAGCAGTTTTAACTGGTAAAATTTAAAAATCTTTTTTTTTGGTATTCAAGATCGTCTTAATAGGGTTTTACTGTACATAGTAAATTCTTAGGTATTTATATTAGGGTCACATATTATTGTGTCCCGACAAAGGTTGTTTTTGCAAATTGGCTCAAATAATGCCACGCATACGATGAGTATAAAAGAGCTGACATGCGACTTAAATTTTAAAAATGTTACTTATTGCCCAAAAAAATATTTTTTTTTTTTTTCTTTTTGTCAAAAAAAGGCTAAAAGGTTTCTTTTGTAGATAGTATTATGAGAAAAATAGTTGAATACTTCAGAATAATTGTAACTTATAGGTTTTCGGCAAAACACATATTATGTTTTTTATTTTTATAAAAGCACTCAATAAACACTGTGCAACTGTAAACATTTCAAAATATTTAAACAATTCCTAACAGATCTTTTAAACCCGCTAATCGTGAAATTAAAAAAAAATGTAATCTAACATAAGTTATATATCACTTAAAAGCCAGTCTACTTACTTTTCATTTAAATCAATTGTTAGTGCGCCCCGGTGGGCTTGTTCGTAGCGTGCTGGCTTATCAGTGCGGGGGTCGTGGTTTCGATTCCCACCAGAGGCACTGGTCTGTTTTCGACAACGCGCCGAAGGCCATTGTAGCTAGTGCTCGGTTAGGGTAATAGTATATAATTTGTAATTATATAATTATTAATTAATAAAAAAAAAAAAAAAAAATCAAATGTTTCTTGTTATTTATTTTTAAATGTACACTCAAAAAAATAAATTAGTAGAAAAGTTAGTAAAACGTCTTGTAAATCAGGTATACTATTTTTGAGCAAATTTTTTTGCTAAACTCGTTATTTCAGCTGAAATTTTAGTTAACTGTTTTATACTAATGCTTTACTAATATTATACTAATGCTTTACTAATTAATTTTGCTAAAAAATATTGTGCTGATAAGCACATTAATAGTGTGGACGACAACCAGATTGAAAGATATACGCAGAATGAAGCAGATGTCGCAGCATGTCAAGATGTAGAAGAGAAGATTAAAATGATACTAAAAAGTACAACTCTAATAAGACATATTAAAAAATCAACCATGTAAGATTTTTGTATCTGTTTTTCATACATAAAACAAAATTGAGGATTAAAACAGCTTAAATTTTGCGTTGTCACCGGCTTGTGAAAATAATTGTCTATTAATTAAATAAAATACAAAATAAAACATTTAAATGTAATATGTATTTCTAAAATAAATGTTTATAGATTAATAATCTAGTGTGGTCAAATTGCAAACAAACAAACATATACAGACATGAAGACAGAGTAAAGCGAAAGACAAAGACACACATCTTAGGTAGATTTCTATGGTTCCTTTTTCTTATTGCAAAAAAAGGGTTCTTTTTTTCGTGTCGTTTGTTTTTGTTTATTTTTTTCGTTTCTATAATTCTCTTCGGCAGTTGCGTCCTTTAAAAGATAGCATCATTTAGACAACCATTGATGTAAGTAGTTGAAAGAAAATGTTTGTTATGTTATTTATTTATTTCTATATATTTTCAGATATTAAATTAATTCATGTCGTCAATGTGGGGAAAATGAAAATAAATTTAAAATAACAAATATGCAGGTGCTTGTGCAAATTTAAATGTAACTGACACTAATAGAAAACATATGATTTTCTATTGCTGATTTACTTGAATAAACGTCACTACATTGCTAGGTCTGTCAAAAGAACAGAGTAGTATTTGGAAGATGACAAAGCCAATTGTGATAATATTTTGTTGTTGTTTTTGTTTTTGTTTTTTCTTTGATATTTTAAATTTTAAATCTCGCTCCTAGACGAGGACAAGAAATTCTCATTGAGTTTGTGATTTAACATAACAAATATCTCTAGAAATTTTAATAACAAAGTCCCCTGAAGATTTCCTTGGGCAGGAATGAAATCCGGATAGGGACACGCCTACAGCAGATTGTTTTTCACAATTTGTTAAATAAGTTTTGGGACTTTAGCACATTTAATTACTATAAATTAAAATTTTTATATTTCGTAATTATTGTAAATTTATTTTAAAAGATTCACAAAAATATGTTTTATGATTTTTAGCAAATAAATTACTCTAAATTACTATTTTTCTAAAAATGTTTTGCGTTTTTTTCAGTCTACTAAAATTCAGCAAAAAATTTATTAATTTTTAGCAAGGCCTTTTTATTTCTAATCCACTAAGTGTTAGCAAAACTTTTGCTGAATCTACTAATTTTGTTGCTAAAAATCAGCTCGCTGATTTTCAGCAAAAGATTTTGCTGACATTAGCAATTTTTTTGCAAGCACCCTCCTGACTAAAATTTTGCTGACTCAGCAAAATTTTTTGCTGACTTTACAAACTTTTTTTTTTGAGTGTAGTTTAAATAACTAACAAATTCTTAAGAACAAATAAAAAGTAAATTAAAGTAAATGTTAACTTCAGGTCAGTAAAAATAAAAGTTATGTTCAGTCATGTTCAGTTATTTGATATTATTTGTGCACACACATTTGTGTAAATGTTTCAATTTTTGTAATTTGAATAGAAATAATTTTGTATAAAATTAAAAGATTTTAATAAAAGAACAGACACGAAATTTTTGAATATTTATTTTTTTTTTTTTTTAATTATTTAAGTTTATAATAACTGTAACGGAAACCAATAATTGACAATGTTCCGTTCTTGTGGTTAAATTTGTATGAAACGTTAAATAAATTAAAATAATAAATGAAACTTAAAAAATCGGTTAATGGTACTGAATTATTTTGTACAAATATACAGAAAAGTTGAAATAAATAAATATATTTTTTGAAAAATAAATGCACATTCCTTTAATTTTAACCCAACTGAAAACTTTGTTTGTATAAAACTACAAACAGAAAACTACATAATATTCTGAGTGTATGCAACTTGGCACCCTGGTCTATATTATCCCTAGGGCAATTGAGTTTGGTTATAACGTAAGGACTTAGTGCATATATAACGTTCCCCCAAAATAATGGATTTTGTGCTGGTCGCCATGCTGCAGGTGACATATGTCAAGATATTTTGATAATATTTGTCACACCGATCTATATCGGCCCGGGGACAAGCTTTTTGAAATATGTTAGAGTCATTCCATGGTTAAACATTTTTAGTGGACTTAATATTAATACTATTAAAAAAAGAGTGAAAAAGATGAAGTCGGGCATAACGAAAGTAAGATATCCAACACCAGTCTGGTTCCTAAATTTTAATGGGTTTGGAGGAAATCTGTATTTTTATCAAAAAAAAAAAAAAAATAATCGAGAAAATTAACTTTACATTGAAATATTTTGCAGAATAATATGAGCAGTTTATGATAGCAGGTCAACATAAAAAGTATGATTGATGAAGATAATTTCTTTAAACAATTTCATAAAATTAATTAAAAGCTTATTACTTTTAAAGAAACTAGGTTTTTAATGAAAATTTTTCATTAACTTAAAGGAACTATTAATGAAAAACTATATTTTTTATAAAATTTTATGGGAACTTTGAATAAGACGAATTCCAGTTTTGTATATGAAATAATTCATTAATTTATTTCATGCGGTGTATTTTCTCAGTTTATTATCCAACCTAACAGTTTGGTAAAAAATATACATTTTATCGTTTTTTTTTTTGTTGTAGGGGGGGGGGGGTGGCATTTAAATGCATTATAGACAAGTTTTCACTATTGCACTAACAAGGGGAGTCGCCCGATGAATTTTCTCTGATTTTAATGAAATTTGTTTATGCGATAAAGAATAAAAATTATTGGTTAAAAGGCGGGTTCAAATATTTCGAATGGCAACAAAATGAAAATCTTTTGAATACGCATTAACATGTCCGATAATTTTGTAATATATTTGATATTAAAAAAAATGTGTTTTAAGTAATATTAAAACTTAAGTTTTTTTAAAGAATTATAGTTGGATTAAGCTAAAAACAAATATATATTGCTCATTTACTTCAATACCGTCATAACTCAAAAATTTTGATTTTGGAGAAACGAGTTCAAAGTTTTCAATTTCCTCCCACCTTGAAGAAAAAAAATAACGACATAATTGAACTCAAGAGGTGAGTATACAAACTATCAATACGACTTTTTTCCACAATATGATACGTGAAATAACGAATTATTCTGCGTTATTAACTCAAAAATCACGTTTTCTGAGTTGTGACGTTATTGAAGTAAATAAGCGATATATCTAAAAAATTTGTTGGATGGGGTGTCTGAGCTTTTCCAACATTATGCTACTTTTTCCGAAGAGCTTTTTAACCTATATTTTAAATAAATGGATTGCCATTAGACAATACTACACACTTCATAGACAATACTAGTATCAACATTTTTGTTTTCTCGAGTACATCAAAACTGCATTCATATAAACCTGAATTTCATAAGTTTGAGATATGTTTCCATACAAAAATATTTTAACTTTGGCATCACCTTTTAACAATTAAACGTGATATTGGGCCGATCAAAAAATACGTTTCCTTTATTTTTATTTAGTTAATGCAAATTAACCCCGGATCCGCGGCTGTATATGGAGTCATGCATAGCCATTTATTGTTATATGTTTATTGTATGGTAAAATAAAAAACGAAATATTTTTATATATTGACCTTTATAAAATTAAATGTTTTTTGTTCGTGATATCCCACTTGTTATATATCTTTTAAGCTGGTGAAAAGGGATTCTTCGTGTGCTATCAGAACCAATAAATTCATGCCTTCTTAGTCAATAAGAAGCGTTTTTTTTGTATGTTGACAATATTAATGCATCATAGTATGCATTATTTATTGCTTCATTGTAAGCATTATTCACTGCATCAAAGAAGGCATTTTGGAAGCACAACGAATGCCTCCCTAACTGCTTTATTGTATGCAAGGCGGGTGAAGCGGTTTTTTTTGGAAGCAGACAACAGTTATTTTTAAAAAAATCTTTCTGGTTTTAAAATGTTTTTTTTTTATTAATTAATTAAAATTAATTAATTATTAATTAAATTCATATAATTACAAATTGTATACTAAAGGGTCCACCAAATAACTTTTTTTTTTTTGAAAATGCTATAAAAAAAACTACTGAATATTTTCTCAAATTTCTTTTTTTATTTGAAAGTACAATCCTTTCGGTTAATAATGGAAAATAATTTCATTCAAATGGCTGCCTCGGCTGGCCATGCAGTAGCCTACACGACCGGTCCAATTTTTAAGCACATCGATTGTGTGCAGCTGTATTTCACTAATGGCTTCACGAATATTGTCCATTTAAAGCGTCAATTGTCTCTGGCTTGTTGGCGTAACACTTATCTTTGACGGCACCCCACAAATAATAGTCCAACGTCCTGTTGAAACCAAATGTTGCCAATATCCTCCTCTTCAATTTTTGTGGAACAAAAATTCGTTCAACATGGCCCGATAAACGCTCGCCATTGGCTGTAACGGCCACTCCTTGCTCATTTTCGAAGAAAAATGGCATGATTTTCAAAGTAATATTTGCCAGCGTTGTTCAAGCGTATACACAACCATATTCGCTCAGCGGAAGTATAAAACTAATTATCTGTCAAATTAGACATGAGCTAACTGTTACCATTCACGAAATACGCACTAGTTGAAAAAAAAAACGTTAGATGGCGCACCATTTATTACCCTAACCGAGCACTATCTACTATGACCTTCGGCGCGTTGTAGCGAAAACAGACCAATGCCTCTGATGGGAACCGAACCCACGACCCCCGCACTGATAAGCCAGCACGCTACCAAATAGCCTACCGGGGCGCACTCTTAAATGTTGTTATACATCTTAACATTAATTTGAACTATTAAAACATATATAATCTTTCTTCCTTATATTTCCTTTTTTTAAGATTTCCATAGTAACTCAAATCGGCTAAACCCACTCCCGCCACCCACATATGCGGTAAATTCGACAAGATGATGTTGCACATTTATCAGCTATAAATATATTCGTTCTAGGTGGCAAAATTCTGCTTTTGTATTTATTATTCATAAAGACTGATATCAAATTCATGTAAATTCAGCTAAAAAAAAATCAAAAAGTTTTTTTTTCTTCGATTTTGTTGAACCAATATTACGTCTTACCCATGCAACATACATAACCATGTAACGAATTAATATACGCCTTTTAAGGTGCAACCACTTTTTGCTGAGGAAACTACCCCACTTAATGGTCTAGCGTATGTGCACCATGAGCAAATAATTTAATTTTTTTTTTCAGTTTTTAGAAATAAATTTTAAAAAAATCGTGTTAGTATTATAAATTAATATCAACAGTTCGACATCTTAAAGAGTATTTTGCTTTAACACGCAAAATTGAGAAAGTCATTCAAAATATTATATTTTTTTTTTTTTGCAACCCAAAAACACAAAAATATTTCTATCCTCGACCACGTGTGAAGTACAATTGTAAATTTTGGTGACAGGAAAGATAATTAATAACTGCACAAGTTATGGAATGTACAAATTTAATAATGCTTTTAAACACAACGGAAATAGGGGGTGGCGTATATGCCCCCGTTGCAAAACCACTCACCTCTACCTTACTTCTCATAAAAAATATTTTTTTGTGTAATCTAAGATATGCTTATATATGGTGTCAAATTTACAATGCAAGTAATGTATAAATAAATTAGATGAAGTAAGATATAGTTATGTAAGATTATATGTCTCATATGGACACAATATTAACAAATTAGTTTGAGATATGATTATATATGTTCCAACATCATTAATATCTCATATAAACCCAATTATTTTAATTATTTAAGTATAAGAATTATATTATGTCATGTATAATGATATATCATGTCATATAAAGGGATATATATTATGATCCGAAATATGGGGGATCAAATTATATCGGATATTACATAAATTTATTAAATTACATAACATTTTATCCATAGTTTGACCCGATATATTCATATCTAATTTGATTTACAACGACATAATTTTATAGTTTTATATACAGTTTTTGATATATGCTTCATATATGTAAATTAAGGCGGTCATTATCTTTTTATATTCGCTTTTCCAAAATCGTAGCCTAGTTTTGTGTGAGGTTATTGTAAAAAAAATAACTCACAAAAATTTGAGCTCGATCGGTTCAAAATTGCACGAGCACTGAAATTTGTGAGAAAGAAATTGTGGCAAAAAATAATGAAAAAAGCTCGTAACTACTCAGGAGTCAACCAAAGGGAGGAAAATGTATGAGCAACCCGCATTATTTTTGTCTCCCCAATATTTCATTGGAAACAAAATTGCCAACGCTTTATTTTATATATGGGAGGAAAATGCGGCATGGCACGGGTGAACGTTGTTCAGTTTGGACAACATTTTTAGCACAAGGTGTTATATGTCAAATCACATTTTTTTTAAATTCAATAGTATTAGGCAAATCATTGAGTTTTTGAATTATATAAATCTGGGGTCATTTTGGAACGCAGGTCCACATGGGCTAATAATGTCCAAAATGTTTTTTTTTTTGTCAACCTTGAGTAATGATATGTGGCCAATTTTCGATTTTATTAGGAACACTCAAATAAAAAACTTAGTAAAGTCAGCAAAAAATTTAGCTGAGTCAGCAAAATTTTAGTCAGGAGGGTGCTTGCAAAAAAATTGCTAATTTTTAGCAACAAAATTAGTAGATTCAGCAAAAGTTTTGCTAAAACTTAGTGGATAAGAAATTAAAAATGCCCTTGCTAAACATTAATAAAATTTTTGCTGAATATTAGTAGACTGAAAAATACTCAAAAAATTTGTAGAAAATTTTTACTTTAGTTAATTTATTTTGCTGCAAATCATAAAACATATTTTTGATATTCTTTTTAAAATAATTTATTTTTCAACTACTTACATCATTGGTTATCTAAATGATGTTTTCTTTTAAAGGAACGCTAATGCAGCAGAGAATTATAGAAACGAAACGAAAAAATAGCAAAATGTAACATATACAACCTTTTTTTTGCAATAACAAAAAGGAAACAAACAAATTTACCTAAGATGTATGTCTTTCGCTTTAGTCTGTCTACCTGCTGTATATTTGATGTCAACTGGACCACTTAATTTGACTCAAATACACGTTTAATATTTTTTAAATTTATATATTTTAGTTTGTCTTTTATTTAATTAGTAGACAATTACTTTCACAAGCCGGTGAAAACGCAAAATTTAAGTTGTTTCAATCCACAATTTTGTTTTATGTATAAAAAACAGATACAAAATCTTCCATGGTTGATTTTTTTTAAGTGTCTTACTAGAGTTGTACTTTTTAGTATAATTTTCCTCGTCACTACTATATCTTGACATCTAATTCATTCTGCGTATAACTTTTAATCTGGTTGTCGTTCACACTATTGATGTGCTAGTCAGCACAATTTTTTTTAGCGAAATAAATTAGTAAAACATTAGTAAAATATTAGTAAAACATTAGTTCAAAACAGTTAAGTGCTGACTAAGTATAACTAAAATTTTAGTTTAAAACATAATTTTACAAAAAATTTGCTGAAAAATAGTATACCTGATTTACAAGATGTTTTACTAACTTTTCTACTAACTTATTTTTTTAAGTGTAGTTAGTATTTGTACTTTACATGTAATGCAGAGAGTAATCTGGTGTCAAGACTGCTAGTCTAAAAGGAATGAGATATCAGTACCGTTTCTGGAGTTTTATTTGATAGAATGACTTGATTGTACAAAATGTTCTTTCTTTCCAGCTTACAAAAAAAAAATAAGTAGTTATATATGTACTTACTAGATTTCAAAAAATAATGAGTTTAAAAATAAATTTTCAAAAACTTTTGAAGTCATTACTTTATATTTAAAAAAAAAATTATAAAAATAAGTAAATCTGGGTATCGCACTATTTTCTATATCGAAATAATGGGAAAGTTAACTACTTATTAGTAAGAACTCATTATTTGTTTTAAAGTAATGCAGAGAGTAAGCTAGTGTCATTACCGGTAATCCAAAAAGTAAAGACATGTCACTACCGTTTCTACACTGGGAATTATAGAAAGGAATGGGTCCATTTCAATTTTCATGAATTCAGAGCTAGTTAAGATCATAAAACAAAGTTGGAATAGTATTAACAAACGACCAAATTATATAAATACACTGTGAAACAAGAATACACAGTCAGTTGAGCCAATTTTTGGTATAAACACATGTTTGATAAAAAGGACAAAAGCAAAATTGTGGCGAAAGAATCGGAATATACTTTTATTTTTACACACAAGCGTGGGCCAGTCTACTATAACCGTATCAAGGTACATACATCAATGTCCCCTAATAATTATAAACAGATTTTTTATTTGGATTAAATGTTTTATTCAAATTTTAAAAAATTCCCCCTACCAAACATAAGGCTAAGAAACGCTACTGAAATTTAAACATATCATTTTATAAAATGAGTGGTTTGTACATTCAAATATTGGTTGTTATAGTAACCATTATGTATATAAAACGTACTTACTCTGTACAATATTCTTTAAAAAAGTAGTTATTTAAAAATTTATGAAATTTATTCCACTTCTGAATTTGTATGTAGTTTTACTGACAACATAGAAGGTGTTGTAATACATATGAGGTATTATGTATGCATAAAACTCATGAACATACATAAGTACGCAACCACTTACATATATTCATAGAATTATAAAGGTGGTTGTGGTTAAGTTTCATAAAATCCTTAGGATGAAGTAGCATTTGTTTAAGCAGTAGCAGTAGCAGCAGCAGCAGCAGTTATAACAAAAACAAATCTCTGTGCGTTAAGATGGTAGTAAATATTATCCCTGGGGATATAATTACTAGTACATATATTTACAAATACATTGTTAAAATATACAACATAAACTAATAACATATGAATATGTATGTTTACATACAGCATCTGACCACTAAAATTATTATTAAAGGATACAAATTTGTAATAAGATAATACACGCAGACACTAATTAAAATTCAATCATTCACCCAGAAAACAGACTCGGTAGTAGCAATAATATATGTTGCCAATCGAATACTTTGCTTACTGCAATCGAATTTTTCAGTTGTGATAACAATCATTCGTTTGAAACAATAGAAATTCTAGCACGACAATTGAAAACTATCAAAAAATTCAGTAGCAATAACCGAACTTTTCGATTGGCTACAAATACGGTTGATAGTATCGAGTCTGTTTTCTAGGTGATAGTTTACCATGTCGAAATTTTAAAGTAACGTAATTTAAGTTAACCCTATAACTGGCAAACGATGTTTTGCAACGAAGTTCATACCATGTGCTCCAATCAAAAAACAAATAATAAGTTCATCAACAAACACCGTGTATTGAATAAAACTAGTTTTAATCACAACAAAACTCGACCTGACGATAGATCAGTGCGCTAAAGCGCTCTGTCTAACGTGTAGTGCGAGTGCATGTTGCATTACAAATCAGTTTATTTATACCACGGTCAGTGATTGCACAGAAAATTTCATATAGACGCAATCGAACAAATAGAAACATAACAAATATTACATTATTCAAACAAAATAGGGTCACTGACGAAGTTCAATACCAGAAACTGCGCAGTCTGATTCAGAAAATTGAAAATTTATGAAAATACACTCATTCTTCTCTACCACGCCTTTCACAAATTGTTTAACGTTGCCTAATTTAGGCGATATGAGCCAAAATATTTTTGCGTGCATTTTGAAAACTAAAGCATATAAAAGAGAAGTTCTGGACAAAAAATACTTCTCTTACCAAGATATAACCACGCTAGAAAAACTATTTCTTTTCTGCTCCTATTTAGGAAGATATCGAGATTTTCGCTTTTTGGAAAAAGCGAAATTATGCGAAAAAGTATCTAAACTTCAATTTATATTGTTCAAACTTCAACGCTTTGCTATTTATACTTAATGTCTTCTTTCTGCAAAATTTCATAAAAATTCGTCTATTAGTTTATAAGTTAAGACGATGTCCTTTAGAGGAATCCTGATAAAATCCTGTGAGTCCTTGGACTAAAGTAGGGACTTATTATTAAAAATAAAGCTTCAATCTTACTTATATTTTATTTTAAATTGTTTTTAGTAAACTGAAAATTGTTTTTTTTAGATTTTCGAAAACTATATTTTTTTTTTAAAATAGTTAGTTTTTTTAAATTTTACGAGATTGTGATTTTGAAGCTTTCTCGCTTCCAAACCGTGGAAGGCACACGAAAAATTTCTAAGTATATTAATTTCTAAGTATAAAACGCTCATTTGACGCATTTGTGGTAAATTTTATTAATACTGCCCTGAGGCAGCCTTACCCGTTAGAGGGTTAATGCATGAAAATAAAATATGAGAACTAAAATGAATGAACTTCCTATTGGAAATTTCTGAAATTATACAACACTTAAGTTTTTAAACAAGTGTATAAAAATCGGTCATAATTTAAATACAACTTCCTGTACATAATTTAAATTGTATATATACTTATATATTCGCGATTGATTTTAACCCTTCATGACCTCACTAAAAAAAAGCGTTAATAAAGTCAGCAACAAATTTTGCTTAGACATAAAAATTTTAGTCAGGAGGGTGCTTGCCAAAAAAATTCAGATTCTGCAAAATTTTGTTTAGCCCTTAGTTGATCAAAAAATTAAAAAATCCACAATAAAATTTTTGCTGAATATTAAGGCTTGCGCACGAATCAACTAGTGCACGAATAAATCTCAATAACTGTTGAACTAAATGTCCTATTAAAATAAAAAATTAATTTTATTGAAAAGGAATATTATATGAATTAACTTTTTATTAAAAATTATGATAAGCTGGGTGTTTTTTTTTTTAAATGTTTAACCTTTTCGGGAATGCCCTCATATGGGTATTAATAGTATTTTCAGAGACATTCTTGCTTCACTTCTTCCAATTTAAGAAAACTTTTTGGTATTATCTCTTCATCTCCCTTTTCACCAATGCCCAATATCTCTCAACAGGCTTGAGTTATGGACAATTTGGCACCAAAATATGCAATTTTTCGTGAATATCAATATAAACGCAAACTAGATATGCAATATTGAAAATTTTTGGACGCAATTATTCATTATATATTTCAATGCTAATGTTATTAAAGAATTTTTTTTTTTTTTTGCTTAAGTGTGCATTTACTAGAGAAAATGTGTGCACTAGTTATTTCGAGAGCAAGCCTTAGTGATTCAAGAAATCACTACTCAAAAAATTTGTAGAAAATTATACTTTAGTTAATTCATTTGCTGAAAATATTAAATTATTTTTTTTTTTTTGATTCTTTTAAACAAAATTAACAATACGTTACAAAATATATAAATGTTATTACTCCCACATTGACGACAATAATAATTTAAATATATGAAAATATATAAAATTAATTGTATGTAACATAAACAAAGGTATGACCCAATTACTTACATCAATGGTTGTCTAAATGCAGTAATTCGAAACGAAACAATAACAAAATATGACAACAATTTTTTTCAATTCGAAAAGAAAACATAAAAAATTACAAATGATGTGTTTTTCTACCTGAACTTATATTTGTTTGCAGTTTGACCACACTTTATTATCACTATAAACATTTAATTTACAAATACATATTTAATCTTTATTAAATTTAAATGTTTTGTTTTGTATACAATATAACTAATAGGCAATTATTTTGACAGGCCGGTGACAACACAAAATTTAAGTTTTTTTCAATTCAAAATATACACATTGTTGGCGTCCTTATGTTTTATATATGAAAAACAGATGCACAAATACGGTTGATTTGTTTAAATGTCTCACAAGAGTTGTACTTTTTGATATAATTTTCCTCGTCTCTACTACATGTTGACATTGCGCGACACATATTTCATGCTGCGTACATCTTTTAATCTAGTTGTCGTCCACACTTGTGCTTATCAGCACAATTTTTTCAGCAAAATAAATTAGTAAAACATTAGTAAAGTATTAGTAAAATATTAGTAAATCATTAGTTCAAAACAGTTTGGTGCTGAAGAAGTATAAATAAAATTTTAGCTGAAAACTCTATTTCAAAGTGTAAAAAAGCAAAGTTTCAATATTAGCGGTATTCATTCTTGGCAGTAAATAACTTTTGTAGATCTGGTTAATGGAGTACGTTTGATAAATTTATCAGAATTTAAAAGAATCAACAACAAAATCTATTTTACTAAAATTTACCACACTGTGACGAAACACCACGCAAAAAACTGTGGTCAACACGCGAGATAAATTTATCAAAAAAAAAAAACAGCTGACTGTTCCGTCGTCAAAAAAATTTATTTTGTCTTAAATATTGGAAAAACTTAAAAATTAATAAAAATATCGAAAAACCCAGTTTAAAACGAAAGTATCTTGCAGTTTGCAGTAAAAAATTTGTGTTTTTTTTTCTTTTCTGTAAATTTTGGCATTTTTCTCAAAATAAAATAATTATTGATACATATGTGGCGAACAACAAAAATCAGCTGATTTAGAAATTTACCATACATTAAAAAAGACACTCACGCTTTGTTTGTAAACAAATTTGTTGTAAACAATATGAAAACATATTGTGTGCTTTCAAATATTTCACATTGTTCGTTCTCCAATTTTTGCGATTTCGTATCTTATATGTTTTCTTTTTTTTAACATTCCAAAGTGAAATTTAGACAAGATATCAAATTGGTTACTTGACTGTCATATGACAGAAAACTATAAAAATAGATGGCAAGCAAAACACGGATTGTTTTTTCATAGTCTATATTTTATGGAAGTAAAAACTAATTTTTTTAACATTGTTAGATTTCATAAAGCAGTACGATGGAATTTCACACAAAGCCAACACATGTAAAGTTTTAAAGTATAAATGTCAGTAGTTTCATTTTACAACTTTTTGCCGAAATTGTTTGTATAACATTTCAAAAAACTTTTTAAGTTGTATTCTGTACAATAAAATTAGGTAACTTATAAGCTATTTTAGTTGAATTTAGGCTTTTTATATTTTGAGTACACACAAAACAAGAAATTTTGCCCTTTTGTTAAAATCAGTGTATTTTTTTTTTTAATAATTTTAAATTTATATTAAGCATTTTTTGTTTAAAACAAATGGTTACATTTTTATTATAAAAAATTAACTTCAAACATTACATTATCAATTTTGCGATAATGTTTTAAAATAAATTAATATTTAGATTTAAAACCACTGCAATAAATTATTTAACTTAATAAAGTAATAAGATTAAAAAACTAATGAGAATTAAAAAAATCTCATTAAAATGAATTTAAAATATTTATCACTTATACATAAAAATTTATAAAAAAAAAACTACATACTTTACTATCACAGAAACCAAAATCAATATATTTATAGTATAAAATAAATGTCAAGCAAGTTCCGAATTTGAGCAAACATTTAATTGATTCAATCAATTTTTAATTGACAGATTTTAAGATTTTCAATAATTTAATATATATAATTGAATAAAGCAGGGAAAAATTTTTTAAGTGTTCGATTTAAAACTTTTAAATTATCATTCATGCATTATTTAATTCTTATTTACAAATTTCAAATCAAATATGTTATCATTAATTTTATTAAAAATAAATAGTTTAAAAATTACAATTTTATTTTCACTTTTCCCACTTTTAAAATGCAGTTCACCTTTAGTGAAAAATTCAAGTATGTTTTGTGCAAAATTATTAAAAATTATAATTCATTCATAATTTTTTTTTAAATTTACATATTGTATTTAATAACAGTAAAAATTGAACCATTTATACGGAATTAACACTAATTGTAATTAATTTTATGTATTATGATATTATTTATTAAAATAATAAATTGCAAAATATGAAAATATTATTTAATTGCCTTTTTTAGGATTAAATTGTTTCTGATTAGTTACCGAACCATATCTTAATAGATCTGCCGCAACACTATGCTACTTTTTTAATCGGTTTATTAGATTAAAATATATCTCAGGATCATTCTTATTAAAAAGTTATATTCCCGATAGTATCTAATATGTTTATTGCAATTTAACTTTGAGTTCTTTTTTCTCAATATTAAACATTGGTCATTGAAGCCCTTGTGCTCTAAACCAC
>CM037853.1:55537918-55578660 GCA_021234595.1 Delia radicum
TGGGCTTAGGTTTACTTATATGCAGGAAATCTTATTAAATACTTTTAAATTCTCAAAGGTAATCATTTGACATGAGGATGCTTTCTGAGATTATAAAAATTTTGTTTGCTTCAAAAATTTAAGTCTTAAACATTTTTGATGCCTTTTAAATGTTACGGTTAAGATAATTAAAA
Organism: Delia radicum; assembly: GCA_021234595.1. Taxonomy (NCBI): domain Eukaryota; kingdom Metazoa; phylum Arthropoda; class Insecta; order Diptera; family Anthomyiidae; genus Delia; species Delia radicum. The sequence continues at coordinate 55,538,092 of CM037853.1, forward strand.
TCTTTTATTTGATGTACGTTTTGGCGTAATTGATACAACGCTTTAGATGTGACAAGCGAACTGATAGAAATGTGTGCGTAGTATTAATGAATTTCTTCATTAATGCAATGAATTTTTTCATTAAAAGCCCCCAAATAAATGCTTCATTGAATCAATGAAACATGTTTTATTAAAACAATTTAAATGATGGTGACATTGACCCAATGAACATTTTATAAAATATATGAATATTTTCTTCATTAATTCCAGCATAATTATTATGAAAGTGTTGTATCAAATAAATAAAATTTATACTTTGCATGAAATATTTGATTTACATTTTATAACAAAACATAAATTTATTTCTTTATAATACACTTTCTTTAGAAGTTGAGATATTAGCGACAAACTATTTATTTTATTATTCAAAATTAATAATAAAAAATTAACTTGAATTTTTACAAAAGCACTTAAATATACTTATTAAAATTTCTTCAGAACTTTGTAGACATTTCACATCCACACTGTATGCAGATTATGATTTGAGGCCCTCTCAAATCAATGTATTTCAAAGGTTTGATTAATTCTGTTTAACAAAAAATTTATGTCACTTGTACACACAAATAAAAAGTTAGTAAAGTCAGCAAAAAATTTTGCTGAGTCAGGAAAATTTTAGTCAGGAGGGTGCTTGCAGAAAAATGGCTAATGTCAGCAAAATCTTTGCTGAAAATCAGCGAGCTGATTTTTAGCATCAAATTTAGTAGATTCAGCAAGAGTTTTACGTAAAACATATTTTTGTGATTATTTTTAAAATAATTTATCGTTCAACTACTTACATCATTGGTTGTCTAAATGATGCTATATTTTAAAGGAACGCTAATACAGCAGAGAATTATAGAAACGAAACGAAATATAACAAAATGTAACATATACAACCCTCTTTTCCCAATAAGAAATAGGAAATATAAAAATATACGTCAGATGTATGTATTTCGCTTCAGTCGTTCTACCTGCTTTATATTTGTTATCAACTTGACCACTCAATTTGAGTCAAATACACTTTTAATCTTTTTTAAATTTATATATTTTATTTTGTCTTTATATAATTAATAGACAATTGCTTTGACAAGCCGGCGAAAACGCAAAATTTAGTTGTTTCAATCCACAACTTGTTTTATGCATGAAAAACAGATACAAAATCTTCCATGGTTGATTTTTTTTAAGTGGTCTTACTAGAGTTGTACTTTTCGTTCACACTATTGATGTGCTAATCAGCACAATTTTTTTTAGCAAAATAAATTAGTAAAACATTAGTAAATATTAGTAAAACATTAGTTTCAAAACAGTTAAGTGCTGACTAAGTATAACTAAAATTTTAGTTTAAAACATACTTTTAGCAAAACATTTGCTGAAAAATAGTATACCTGATTTACAAGATGTTTTACTGATTTTTGTACTAACTTATTTTTTTGTGTGTAATATAAAACGTTTAACTCAGCGATTTTTTTTAACCCAAAATGTACAATATATGAAAAAAAATCATGTAATTACACTGAACAATTTTTTTGCTATTAGTAGTTAAAATTTTTATTGAAAAAATTAAAAAAAATTTTCATTGAATAAATGAATTTTTTTTCTGAAATTATAAGAAATTCATTAAAATATTTAATGAAAAAATTAACAATAATAATAAATTTTCATTAAGTTTATGTTATAATTCATCAAGTCTATGAATCCATTTTAATGAAATCGATTCATTAATACTTTGAAGGAATATTCTATCAGTGTAGGAATGAAAAATATTAAATTTGTTTACACTTTAGCAATTTAGTTTGTCGTGAAGACTCACTTTAGTTACCTAATTTTGATTGCTATTTTTATAAAAAAAAATGCAATAAAAAAATAGTAAAATTTGGCAAACATTTTTGAAGTTTTATGAAATGTTTGCGTTAAAATTGGCGGATGAAAGATTTTTAATTAATAAATAAATAATGCACGGTTTTTGTTTGACAAAGTACAAATGACCTTGAAACTGATTAATCTTGCTCACATCGATAATAAACAATTTTTATGCATTGCACAAAAAAAAAAAAACAGTTTTTAATTCTTACAGATTTTTGCAATAGGTCAATAATGAATGAAATAAGTGCAAGAGTGTTGGATACCAAATTAAAAGTAAGTCAATATGCTTCCGATTTATACTACTGTATAAAAACTTTACATTATAAATACACTTCAAAAAATAAATGGCAAAAATTAAAAACGAGATTTGCAGGCAATTTTAAAAACGCTATAACTGTGTGGATTTAAAAAACAACTGTTTAATTTGGTGTATAATCCATTAATAATGGTTAGATCTATATTTTTGTTACTAGCTTTTTTTGAACTTTGGAGGTCTTTGTTGTCCTTTTCATCCAAACTTATGACATTTTGAAATTAAGAGGCGTATTATCTTTAGAAACTCTTGCATTATATTGTTTTTTTTTTTTTAAATTAAAATTTAGGAATATATTTAATTTTGACCAACTTCGTCAACTTATTTGATAGCGTCGCATTACACGTTCTTGCTATCGTCGTGTGGTGTTGAAATTTGGCCTATATTTGTAAAGTGACGCCCGTTATCATAATTTTTGAGAGCACCCTTGGAAATTCGACCAACTGGTCAAAATGACACTCATAACTGGCCTTTTTAATCCAAAAATTTCATGGAGTGCCGTAAACGTTAAATATATTTCCACCAGATCTGTCGATGAATAAAGAGTGACCGAATCACGTTTGTTTTAATATTAGTACAAATCACACGAACAGTACCTCACAACAAAAATTAATCACATTCAGCTCAACTTTTTTTAACCAATCGCAAATAACGCTAGTTTGTTTAAAAATTATTGAACTGGTATAAAAAATGGATTCATGTTTTTCTAAAAATCAATTACATTTTTAGCAACTATACGAGCGAAAAAATGTTGGTCCATACTAGTAGGAGTTTTATTTATCAAATGCTAAAAGAATTGACTAATGAAAAACATGTTTTTTTTTCGTTTAAAATTCTCTAAATGTGACACTTTAGGGTGTCTTGGCTTTTTGCAATTTTCCTAACCGTTTGGCTTTAACATGACCTTTCCCGAAGAGCTTTAATAACACATATTTCCCGAGCTTTAATAACATATATTTTAAATATTTCAATTAAGTGGCAACCCTTTACCCACAGCAGAGGCAATATGGGTATCAAAAATAATGTTATCTCGAGTACTTCAATACTGCGTACAAAAAAAAATTTTAATTTGTATACATGTTTTCATACAAAACTATTGTAATTTTTCACTTGTTAACCCCTAAATAAATTTTTTTTCTCAAAATCATGTCCGAGTTTTGTTGAAACCTGCGCGTTCATGATTGTGTAGTTTTCTAGTAAGGGAAATATTCCAAAACCAAATATGTACAAAAGCTTATAGATCAACTCGTTTAAAGCTGCTGTATGGGCTTCCCATATATCTTAGGAACAGACTGTTTCGTCTGTTTTTTATAATGCTAACTTTTTCAATTGCGGTAACAATCGATATTTTTTGTTGACAAATTATTCACAATAAGCAAGAAGAGTTAAAATAATAAACAGCTAAAAAAGGTTTAAACTTTAAAACACATTAGAATAATTAAAAAATTATGTTCGGGTAATCAATTCACATCAACGATTTTCTGTGGTTAGTTGATAAATATACCTGAACAAACGTTGAGCTTCTTTTGGGTGTTGGATTAGAATGAGTCTGAAGACAACCTTAGGTTAGGTTAGGGTCGAAAAAATTTTTCGGAGAAGGGAAATGCTTCCCTAATTCGACTCAAGTCCCTGAGGACTTACTAAAAAAAAATCGGTCCCATGTCTATTTCCTACCCCAGAAACTCCGTCGCCCTGATGAAATTCCTCAACCTCTTCCATCCTATGCCCCTAAGATCCCGCAATGCCGGGTTACTGGATAGTAGTTCGACCCGGATCCCGGTAAATGCCGGGCATTCACAGAGATAGTGTTACAATGTCTCCTCGTCCTGCCCACAGGCCCTACACACTCCCGAGTCCGCTCTACCAATACGGTGGAGATGGGTCCTCAGTGTAGAGTGTCCCGTGAGGATTTCCATCAAAAGACTCAGTTCCTTCCTACTAAGATGCAGAATTTCCCTCGTAATGTCCCTGTCCGGCTTTCCCCAGAGAATCCCCGTGGTCCTGCCAACACCCCGCATTCTCCCAGATAGTCCTAGGCATGGTGTCGTCCCAATCCACCAGCTCCGCCTTGAGATCTCGAAAAGGTTTATTGTTCCCCAAAGTGACTAACTCCAGGGAAGATCCTTCCCTAGCTAATTCATTAGCCATTTCGTTCCCCGCTGTACCACGTGTGTGTCCGGCACCCATATAATCTCAATGCGTCCCCGTGCAGAGAAATCGTTAATTTTCCCTTTACACCTGAGTATCGTCATTGAGCCCACAGAGTTTCGTTGATAGAGCCCAGATAGCCGCTTGGCTATCCGTGAAAATCACAATATCACCAGTCAAGCCCATGATATTCACCTGCTTGAAGCATTCCGTAATCGCGGTTACCTCCGCCTGTAGTACGGTATTATGGTCAGGAAGATGGAAGTATTTTCGTACATTAAAGTCAGCGTCACAGAAGCCCAGACCCGTTTTCCAATCCAGTTTTGATATATCCGTGTAAAAAGTGGAGCCCTGGGTTGTTCCCCAAGAAGGTGCCATTTAACCATGGTTCCCTGTCGGGGATTAACGTTTCACAGAGCGTCGTGACCGACCTCTCTGAAATCCTGTCGCAGTCAAATTCTGGGACGCAGTACCCTAGCACCTGGTTCAAAATCGTACGGTGAATGGTAATATGGCCATTACTGTCCCATTCCCCGGTAGCCCTTAGCCGCATCATAGTCAATGCGGCCTCGTACTTCACCTGTACCTCAATTGGGCGAATTGCTAGAATGGTCTCGACAGCCCTAGTAGATGCGGTTCTCATTACGCCACTAATGCCCAAACAGCATAGGCGCCGTACCTTCTGCAATAGTCCCACATACGAGCCAAATCTCATCGATGTCCACCACAGTACAGATGCATACGTCAGTATAGGTCAGACAACGCCAGTGTGTATATAGTGAAGATGACCTAGTCGCTTAAGTTTTTTTCATCGTCTCTTACATTTATTAACAATTAGTGTTTTCTATTTGTAATACATATTAACATTTTAATTATGATCTCAAACCTAACACTTCAATTCAAAATTATATACAATGGATACAAAATTCTCAAACCAAAATCGTAATATATAACAACGACCCATTTTAGCAACCAATCAGGATACATCATTTGCAAGCATTATGAAAATAAAATTGTTTAAACCCTTGGACAAACACATGGTTCTGGCCAGGCATATTTAATTTGTGAGCGTTAATTAAACATACTTCTAGTTTAGGTACATACCTGTATTTCCCGGTAGCCGCCTAAATTCAAAAATATCGTTCCAACACGACGAAAACTGCAAAAGAAAAAAGTCCCCCCTCGAACAAACATATATGCTGGCCAGACCCCTATACAATTTTGGGACAATATTCCACTCTTTTGGCCATTGAATCTTTCTTTGGAAGGCCGTTGAATATTCCCAGCAACATGCTGCCTAACCAATAAAACGGCCCTAGTACACTGAATTCCAGAAAATATTGCAGAATTTGTCTCACCCAAGACGAAAAGCTGAGTAGGAAGACACGTTTTTACTGCACTAAATGCACTAATCCTGTGTGCCAACAACATTCTAAAGTTGATTATACTTGTTTTTCATGCATTCCACAAAATGAATAAAATTTTTTTTACATTTTTACCAAAATAATATACGAGCATACTTCATTCAATTCAAAGTTACGGTACCCTTTTTTGCCATACAAATGCATGAAAACGTATAGGGGTCTTGCCAGGCAAATGTGTTTGTTCGAAGGTTTCAGAATACGTGTTTGATGGGGGGTTGAGCTGTTTTCTTATTTTAAGTTTTTTATGTAATCAATTAGTTTTATTAAAATTGTGAATAAAATTATTACCGCTTGCAAGAATGCGACTTTTAAAAAACCTTAAAACTAATTAATCATTGTGTTTTAATGCACTTTGGTTGTGTATTTTTTTGCTACGACACAATAAGTCCAGGATTTTCAGTATGCATTATCTACGTCGAAACTATTTTAAATGTAATATAATGACATATTTACGCAACAACACGGAAGAAAACGAGAAGTCCAGTTTAGCAAACACACCACATTATCGAACATTCCCTTGTGTAGAATTATTATTCATATATATTTATTTTATTATTGTAGTAATTGTTTTATTTGGGGAATATTTATATTATTGAATTGTTTACATAATTATATAATGTATAATTATAGCAACATAATTAGAAATACAAATTGGGGAAATTGTGATAAATTAATTAATGTTTTAGCAAATTTCTAAATACAATTACACACTTGGTTATAAAATACAACAGCTGTAAAAAATTTGTTAATTAAAAAAACATATTTCATTCATAATGAGGCCGGTGGTTTACACCCAGAAAAAACATTGTTGTGGTTACTACACATAACTATCAGCATTTTTGTAAGACATACAAAAAAATGTTTTCCTTAATTCAATTTAGGACATGTTCATATATTACGAAACGATAGAAACGGACAATTACTTTCGTCAAAAACAAAAATAAACGTTGGTTATTTCTACGAAAATTTATTTTCGGTCGTACTAGATACAGACACTAAAATGAAATAAATATTTGAATAATAATCCCTAACGAGACCAAAGGAAAATGAAATAAGACTATGACTAGACCGAAAACCCCAAAAGGGTATTGAAAACTTAGATAAAATTTCATTTGTATAGCCTTGTGAACTTTGCCTATTTTTGACTGTTTTTTCGATTATGGGGAATTATTTGAAGATAACACAGGCCAACAAGGTTTTCTAACCAAAAATCAGACTATACTTTCCCGAAGGTTTTAGAAGTGCTTTATCTCAGTCTGACCTCAGAACGTCAGCTTTTCGATTGTATCCTGAAAGTGCAAAAAACACGTTTTTTGGGCTCATTTAAGGTAAAGTTTTTATTTCAAAAAGATCGTTACTGTGTCTAAAAGTGCTACTCCTTCCATACAAAATCAATTTTGAATTTTAAAAAAATCTTCATTTGTCACTGAGAAGTAGTACGTTGAACTAACTGCTAGATGTGTACAGACGAAAATAATAAAGTGTTAAGAACTGTGTATCACTGCTTCTCAGTGACAAATGAAGATTGCTTAAAAATTGAAAATGAATTTTTTGGGTTCGAGTAGCGCGTTTAGAAACCGTAACGATCTTTTTGAAAAAAAAAAATGATCAGGGCCACAAATGTAAACAAAAAACGTCTTGTGCACATTCAGGTTAGAATGTCTCAAAAACCTGACGTGAAAGGGCTATCATAAGCTGAGATTCGGATTCATAACGTCTAAAACCTTCGGAAAAATATAGGCCTAAGCAAAACCACACATTACTAAATAATGGATAAAGTAATGTATCAACATATGGCACCACGCATTACATTACACCTTAATTCACTAATGAATTTTACAGGGTGGTAACGGGTGGACTCATTAACTGGATCCCTAAATGGCTAAATGTATTGTAATGTGTCTATAAATAGATTTTCAGAAAAAAAAAATTTGGAAAAAAAATTATTACAAATATTTTTTTAAGTAAATAAATAATGTGGTCACGCTGAGATTCGAACCTGGGTTCTCTGGCTGTTAACAATTAGTTATGCGAGAACTCTACCAACTGAGCTATCGATACATATAATATTTGGTTGTTTAAAGTGTATTGTTGTGCTTCGTGTTTTCGTTCGTGATAGAGCAATTCCATATGAAAGCGATCACCTTTTGGACGACCCCTCTCCGATTTTAAAATAAATAGTCTCAATCGATTGCCCAGCAAAAAATAATGTACCCACATATTTTTTTTTTTTTTATAGTGACTGGTTTAGTGGTGGTGTGCACCACTGTCATGTGACAAAATTGAAGAATTCTTCATAAGGGACCTCATTGAAAGTTGTGTTAAAAAAAGCTACTAAAGCGGATCGCAACGAGTGATAGCTCGTTGGAAAGGTATTGAATCAGGCTTTAATTGAAAAATAAAATTTTCCTAATTTTTCTCAGAAATTTACCTTTTCCCATGAAAATTAAATTTTCCTATGAAAATTAAATTTTCCGATTTTCCACAGAAGCTCCTAAATTTTCCGGCTAATTTTATTTTTTTGGATTCCTCATAATTTTTTCTTTAAGAATCAGCAATAAAAAAATGGGCTCCGACTCCTTGTTTGGACAGGAGAAGACCATTTAAGAGACCACCTTGTTCTCATTGTTGTTATATTTTTATAATTGAATTATTTTTTATTATTTAACAAGAAAAATTAGGAAAATTTTATTTTTCAATTAAAGCCTGATTCAATACCTTTCCAACGAGCTATCACTCGTTGCGATCGCTTTAGTAGTTTTTTTAAAAACAACTTTCAATGAGGTCCCTTATGAAGAATTCTTCAATTTTGTCACATGACAGTGGTGCACACCACCACTAAACCAGTCACTATAAAAAAAAAAAATATGTAGGTGCATTATTTTTGCTGGGCAATCGATTGAGACTATTTATTTTAAAATCGGAGAGGGGTCGTCCAAAAATTTGCCAATTTTGATCGTTTTCATATGGAATTGCTCGATATCAAAAATATACACCTTACCCTCATGCTTACAAAAAATCACAATGTATATGACTACAAATATGTTTCCAAAAATATATTTTAATTCTATATTTTTGGAAATACAAAGAAGTGACAAAGATTTGACAATCCATGCAAACATCAAACATTCATATAGCCTAGTTTTCAAACTAAATGCGAACCAATATATGAGCTCGAAGTTAAAGATTATCATCATTGATCAAAAATAAATGGAAAAACTTGTTCGTATATCTACCTTTGGCAGATATACAATACACGATTTTTTTTTATTCTGCTTTTTATTTTTACACACGTTTGTTTTGGTTTTAAAAACGAGATTTTAAGGGAAAGTAAACAAGACCGTACATTGTCTTTTTTACAAGTTTGATATAATTTCTATTAAAAATAAAAATTATGTTGTGGTCGACATTTAATTGTGCAATGAAATTAAAATTATTCAAGTTCTAGGCCATACTCTATATTTCTTTTTAAGGATATTGTCCTAACAAATAATCTATAGAGTTTTTGTTTTCAAAATCTATTCAAACTTGAATAATTTTTCATTAAATATCGAAAAAATATAATTTTTATTTTTAATAAAAATTATATCAAACTTGTAAAAATATTTTTGAAATTACTTTGAAGATGTGTTTTTTCCGGAAAGATTTTTGAAATCGAAGAGAATGTCTTGAGTAAAACTTCAACATTTAAGGTTGCAAAAATGAGAGTTTTAAAATCATTTTTACTATGTATGCAGGGAAATTAATTTTAAATATTCACACTTTTTTATCCTTTCAATAGCTTTGTCCTGGTATCTACATAAATTTAAGAAAATTTTAATTAGTTGTAATTTACTCAGTTGTAATTATATTGAATAAATAAAAAAAAAAAAAAGAAATTCTTAAACTTTGTTCTCGCGGCTCCACGATTAATGCTATCCGATTTTTCTCAAATTCGCACCACCTGACTGTGCCGCTCTAATGTAATGCTCACCAGCCGGGGTCTTGTCAGCTCTTATCACAACCGTATAATCATCTGTCGGCATCTGGTCTAGGGCTGTTTTGAATAAACGGATGATGCTGTTGTGTTCGTGTAACATAGCTTGAAGATTAACATAGGTTTTTTGTAAATATTAACATAGGTTTTTTCTAAATATCTTGGGAACTACATAACCGATTTAAGAGTTTGATATCTCGTTTTGAATAACATGACAACGGCTTTCAAAAAATATAAAATAAAAAAAAAGCAAAAAAATAAAATAAATATATGTATATGTCATTGGTGGTACAATATGAAAATTGGATTGGATTCCACGCCCGTCCGCCCACAGACCAAAAATCAGACTTCACAGTGTCACCCGCCTGAATATTCTGAATATTCCGTTTTGGAGTCCATACGTTACATACATACATACACACATCCTGTTTTATATATATAGATAGATGGATAGAAGATAACACATTCCTGAATTAATAAATTTAAAAACAAAAAACTCTATAGATTATTTGTTAAAACAATACCCCAATAAAGAAATATAGAGTATGGCCTCGAATTTGAATCATTTTTCATTTTCATTGCACATTTAAAGATCGAGAAACATAATTTTTATTTTAATAAAAATTTATTTCAAACTTGGCATATTTTTATTTTTTCTAAGAACTCTGTACTTTAACTATGGATAAAGTATTCAATGTTAGTATCATATGAAAGTTTTTTAAGGCGCGTTCAACTGTGTATAAAACATTGCAACTCATGTCGCGACATATCCTTATTTCATTGATATTCTCTAAAAATAATCATATTAATCCTTAGTCGATTTAAGTAAATACGTTTTTTTAGCTTTTTTTTAAATTCGCACTGGTTCACGTTTATAAAAAATGCGATATGGTGGAAAACTATGGTTTAATCATATCAACATTGGCACCAACATTGTTCTTTGCGCAAGTACATGATTTGTATATAATTTTTTTTGGAATTTCACAAATTTAATGTATTTTCTTCGGTGCTCTTGACCAAACTTTGAGAAAAAATTTTAATTATTAATTAAATAATTATTAATCATTAAGTGTATTCGGTTTCTAGTTCCTGTAAAGATGAAAATGTAGCTCAGCAAAAAAAAATCTGAATACAATTTTTTCGAAAAAAAAAAACTGCATACAAACTTATGCAGTTTTTTATTTTATATATATGGAGCTTAAATTGTTGCATTTTAAACCACAAAACTTTATAAGATTTTTAATTCACGAAAAAATGTTGCCGCCCTTGGTAGAATTTTTTCATTAAGCCGAATTTTCAATCTTTACATTAACTAGAAACTCAGTCTAATTGCGGACTGTATTAATTTAAAATTTTTTTTCTTCAAAATTTGGTTTAGACAAACATGGAAAATGCATTTAATATGCCAAATTTTAATTTATTTATACATATACGATACTATACTACTATATGATACACCTGACTACAGAAAAATTTTAATACCGAAATTGAACTGATTATTACATAGTTTTCCCACCATATTGAATTTTTGTCAAAACGCAAACTTTTTCGAATTTCGAAAAAAGCTTCAATCAACTAGAGATTAAAATATGAAAATTTGACATTTATATCACAAAAATCTCCATACAAAAAAACTTAAAAATATTTTTTTTTACAGACTATCCCTGATAAAGGATAAGTCCGTACTTGCTTTGATATGTTTTATATACCACTGGACGCTCCTTAAAAAAACCTTTAATATTATACTAATATTGTATACTTTGTCTTTAATTAAAGTACAAAAATCTTTTAAAAAATAAAAAAAATACCTTTTTTTTTAAACGGTGCAGCTCACGGGATCTTTATGCTAGACACGAAATATTTTGGTAATCATCATAAAACAAAACAGGGTACATTTTGAGTGGTAGATCTTTTTTTCTTCATGCAAGGTTAGTCGGTCTAATGTATTTGTGTAGGTTTTTGTACACGTATATGTGTAGGCTCGAATACATGTATTTGTTTGTATGTGTACTGATAAAGTGACAACAACAATAACCAGCCATTTGTTTTAATTTCATACATGGAGGCATTTTCATTTGAACAAATTGCTTTTACCTTATGCAATTTTTGTTACTTTACTGGTTCGAATACTAAAGACAATTGAATATCCCAGCATGCAAATGTAGAGAGTTACAAATTCACTATGCTTTTTGTGTTACAAATAAGAACCCTATGGGGACCGAGCAGTCAATTGACCTAAAAGTGACTGGTTAAAGAAGGACTTGTCACAGGACTGGTATAATTTAATACTGAAGTAGGTTAAGCAGTGTCAATTGTCCTAAAATTACCAATCCTGTGACTGGTAAAGGGAGGACATACCACTTAACCAGAATACTTATTAACAAAAAAGCCAGAATTTTACCCACTAGAAGATGCTTAGTTTTCGTTTATTATTTAATAAACGAAACTAAACTTGTGTCCGTAAAATTTTTCAATAAAAATGTTTTCTTCTTCTTCTTCCTGTAAAGAGACTAACTAAAGAAATATTCTACAGTAATTAATATAAAAAAAAAAAAAATTAATTACGATTGTCATTATCTGACGGTAGCAAAACACTTTCTAACAAAAAATTATTAATTTTGTTTTTTTTTTTGTTGAAATTTATGTTTTTTTTTTGGGCTTATTAAAAAATTATTGGCATGCGAAAATTGACGTAAAAGAACCTAGACGGCTGGAAAAGGACTTATCACAGAACTAGTATTATTTACAATTGATGTGAGTTATGTAGTGTAAATTGATCTAAAAAGACTACTTCCGTGACTGGTAGAAGTAGGACATAGACTAGAAAAAGCCAATGAGTTAGAAATTTATTGTTTCATTTTCTAACATTTTTTAAATTAAAAATTATCAAATTGTACGACATGTCCCTTTCAGGATAGTCATGTGGTTAGTCCGTTTTGGTTAATCCTCCGACATTCCCCTTTTGCGACAGTCTTGTAGTACGCCCATCTTCGATTAGTCCTGTGGCATGCCACTATGTGGCTTAAAGCAGGACAAATGTTAAAGTTGCCTGTTGTTTACATAGGGTAGGGTTTAGCAGAGGACCGGTCTCTGTCATGAAGGGATCGATCCTGTGGCACACACAGGACCGGTCCCATTCCCCATAGGGAAATTACTCTTAAGTGAAAAACAGATTTGAGGTAAAAACAAATGTTATTAAATAATAATAATAATCTCAATCTAGTAAATAGTTTCCTCGTCACAAAATGTCCCTTGCTACAATCTTTCTAAATTTATTGGTGCAATATTAAAAAACTTGATTTCTACACAATACAACGTAAAAAACTCATTTCAATTTAAAGAAAAAATTGACGACATAATTTTGGATGATAACGATATACTAGTTTCTTTTGACGTTGTTTCATTGTTTACAAACATACCCACACATCTGGCAATTAAAAATATAATGGACAAGTGGCAAATTATATCGAAATACACGACGATTACTAGAAAAATGTTTCTACAAATTTTACAATTTTGCCTGATAGAAAACAATTACTTTAAATTTAATCAGACAACTTACCATCAGACTTATGGTATGCCTATGGGGAATCCCCTATCCCCAACAATAGCGGATATCGTACTTGACGCACTTTTAGACGACGTAATCGAGGAATTGAAATCGAAGAATGTGAAAATTAAATTTATATCCAAGTACGTGGACGATCTTTTTGCAATTATAAACAAGGATAACAAGGATATTATTATGAAAACATTAAGCGCATATCACAACAAATTAGGTTTTACAATAGAGGAAGAGGAAAATGGCGAGCTAGCTTATTTAGACATGAAAATTATAAGAGACAACTGCAAAATTATAACAAACTGGTACACGAAAAAAAACAGCATCGGGAAGAATAATAAACTTTAATTCAACGCAGCCCACGAAAATGAAAATAAATACAGCGACAAATTTAATTAGAAAAGTAGTCACAATTAGCGATGAAAGATTTAGGAGCGAAAATATCAACAAAATAAGAAAAATACTACAAATGAATAGCTATCCCATTTACATCACAAACAATTTGATAAATAAAATTTTAAGTGACAACCAAAGACAAATCGATAAACAAAAAACGGAAAATTTTTACAGTGTACCATATATACCCAAATTAACAGAAAGCAAAACTTTAAAAACTATGATCAACGGAGAAAATACAACTATAGCACACACATCTAACTCAACGCTTAAACATTTGTTTACGAAAAACACATCAAAGCTAGACAAATTAAAAAATCATAATGTAGTGTATGAGCTGACATGTAAAGGCAACGAAAATGAACAATGCAATCGCGTATACGTAGGGACAACGAAGAGAACTCTTGAAAAAAGACTATCGGAACATGAAGCAGACATTAAGAGGGGAAAGGAATCAACAGCTTTAGCACAACATATAAAAGAGACTAAACATGCAGTAGATTTTAATAATGTGAAAATATTAGATAGAGAAAAAAGAGAAAATAAACGGTATACGATTGAGAGCTTAAGAATACAACAGAGAATTAATACATTAAATACCAAAGATGATATAGATAGCACCAAGCTTCATTATTCCGTTGCAATAAATTGACGTGTTAAGTTCTGCAATACTAGTGTTAAGATTAATTTAAGTTTTTTTTCTGTGATATTTACATTTTTTGATTATTTTTTAAAATTATTAAATTATTTGTGTCGTGAAGTCCAGTTTTTTATATATTTTTCAAATTTTCAAAACGATGTGAAAGGAAAATAAACGTGAGTTAACTGTGATACTAGGATTAAGAATAAAACACTAATTCATTTTGTAATTTATTTCTATTTGTCAGAATTTATTTAATAAATATTCTCCTGAGGAAGTCGGAAACAAACCCGACGAAACGTTGAGAAAAAAGATGAAATAGATTGTTTTATTTACATCAAAAATACAACCTGACCATAAGTAGCCCGTAAACAAATACATAAATTAATTCAAACTTGGTCATAAATACAAATATTATAAGTTAATTTTCTCATTATTTTAATACACAAAATAATTCGTTACCCATAAGTACTTATTTTTACCACTACTTTCAATATAAAGCAATGATATCAAAATTTTTTGAATATCTATTTTTAAACTTATTATTTTTTCAATTATGGTATTGTAAGTACATATATAATATTTAATTTTGGATTTTTGAAAGCTGAAAGGTAATGACATTTTGTGCAAGCAAGGCATTTATGTTTTATCTATCAACCCAGTGTAGAATAGCATTACCATATATGTGGTTGCATAAGTACATATTTGGTAGTGGCAAGAACTTACATTTGTTATTACAAATCTCATTACTATTATATGGCGATGTCTAAAAATAATGAGTCTAAAATAAATAAAAAAAAAAACTAAATTTAATAAAAAATATTTTTTTCATTCGAACACTGTCCTCCAATTTGTCAGTCAACCGCTCCACTATCTGATCTGTCTCTACATGCTATACTTGATAGATAAAAACATAAATGACTTACTTGCACAAAATGTCATTACTTTCCAGTTTACAAAAAAAAATCAAAAATGAGTAGTTTTATATGTACTTACCAGAAGTGAAAAAAACAATGAGACTAAAATTGATTTTCTCATCATCTTGACAGCATTACTTTAAATTAAAATGATGATAATAATAACTACTTATGGGTAGCGTATTATTTTTTGTATTGAAATAATGGGAAAATTAACTAGTAATTAGTAAGTCCTTATTATTTGTGTTAAAGTAATGACAAGTCATTACTGTTTCTTCACTGTCGAGATCTTATAGATGGTAGAGCTCTTGGCTGACAAACTGGGGCCGAACCTTCGAGTCACGAGAGGGCATATTTTATTTACAAAAAAATGTTTTCTATTAAAAAAATATTTTTTTTATCAAATTTAGTTTTTTTGAAAATTTATTTTTAGACTAATTATTTCTGCGCCTACTGGTAAGCACATAGGTAACCACATTTTTTTTGATTATGCGTAAAATATTTAGTAATGTTATGTAAAGTAATAAGATTTGTTATGACAATTGTAAGTACTGGCCAATACCAAATATGTAGTTATGGTAATGCTTTTTCTTATATGGCAATGCTTTTCTACCCTGGGGTCCTATGTGGCGTATGATTGATATATTTGCACGACACTCGTACGCCACATGGTACATAATTTACTAAAAAACACTGTGTCAATTTACGTTCAGTACACCACCATTAACCCGAATTAGATCAAAATGCAAAAATGTTTATTTTTTTTTTGTAAATGTATAATTTGGAGATGTCGATTGCCATTTTTATAATACAGGGTGTCCGCCGGGAAGGTATACTACTTTGTTTGTTTATAATTTTTGATTAAATGAAAGAGAATGGATCTTATATTGATTAATGTTTTATTTAATATCGGCAATTATGTATGGAATACAATATCAGATAAATGTCCGCCTCTGTTAGCCTCACAAATGCGAGCCCTTTTCAGCACATTTTTAATTACATTCTCACACATTTCACGCGGTATTTCATTAATTTCACCACGAATATTCTGTTTAAGTTGCTCAAGCGTTTCCGGGGTGTTTGCATAAACCTTGCTTTTCAGATATCCACAAAAAAGAAGTCTGGAGCAGTCAAATCAGGTGACCGTGGAGGCCAATTAACATCACCATTTCTTGAAATAACTTGTTGTGGAAAGAGGTCTTGCAGTAATTCCATTGTAATCCTGGCTGTATGCGATGTGGCACCGTCTTGTTGATACCACATGTTAATCAAGCCCAAAGCATGCAGTTGTGGCGTTAAAAAGTTTTCAATCATATCAGTATATCGCTCCCTATTCACAGTTACCGTTACGCCGTTTTCATTTTCAAAGAAGTAAGGTCCAATGATTCCTTCTGACCAAATTGCACACCAGACTGTCACTTTTAATGGATGCAAAGGTGACTTATAAATAATTTGAGGGTTTTCCATTGCCCAGAACCGACTATTCTGTTTGTTCACATATCCATTCAAATGAAAATGTGTCTCGTCACTCATTATGATATTTTCATGAAAATCGGGGTTGTCATGGGAGAGCTGTAACATCCTATTGGCATATGTACGGCGGCGTAAATGGTCTTGTGGAAGAAGCTCCTGTGTCAACTGAACCTTAAATGGAAACAAATGCATAGGAATGTTTTCAGCCGATCTTGCAGTAAGTTGTGGTGCATGCTCTTTCTCCGAAATCATTCAATACACGATAAATAGTGCGTTTTGTTGGCACGTTGTTCCTCCCAAAAACTTCACGTAAATTACTCATCGTCACAGTAATAGATGATTGAATTTGATAAAATGTTTTAACAATTAAATTACGTTGGTTTATCGAATATTTTTCCATAATAAATTTTGCCACGTGTCTACTTCACGACTGCCAAATATGAACTGTCAAGACTAACGTTTAACAAAATGGCGGCAAAACAAAGCAGTATACCTTCCCGGTGGACACCCTGTATAATAGTTGTAATGTAGAAAAACAAGTAAATTAAAAAAAAAAAAAATGTAATTCGTCTTTGTATGGGGAGCGAAAAAGTCGTACAACATTTTTAAAGTTTTCATCAAAGCATGCATAATTTTCTGAAAAATATCACACACATTTTTTACTTTTAACTAGAAATGTTTGGCTCTAAGTAGCATTTGTACAAAAGAGAACAACGAAAACTGAAATAAATTTAGACTATCGGATTTTAAAGTTTTTCAATTGCCCGAAACATCTTTTCGCTTAACAAAAATTTTTATTTTATGTAATTGAATCTACAAAGCTTAACCTCTTAACTGATTTATTAATTCAAAATATTTAATACAAATTTTACAAACTTGAGCATAACTTGTGAACAAACATTCCAAAAAAAAATGTAATCGCTGCAATGAAATATAACATCATACACTATTACAGGCATCATTTATTAAAGTAAGAATAGTTTTTTTTTATTTTTTTATTTTTTTTTTTTTTTTTAAAGAAGCAACACTCAGGAAATTCTTCCTATTAATTAATGTTTTGCTTTCTTTGGAAATGGGATAGTGGAGAGATGAAAGGTGGTGAAAGATGAAGGGTTTCAAACATGGCAACACTGTAATTGCGCGAGTAGATAAGTATTAAAACAGTTGTTGCTCGCCACCTATATAGAGTTGGCGACTTTGTTGAAGCTTTTTGTGGGCCGAAGGTGGGAGCAGCGATACATATAAGTGATAGAAAACTCATACATATTACATTTCTAAATTGATGTTGACGTCACCGGGAATCGCACCCGGAACCATCTGTGTAACAGTCCAACTCGCTAACCATTACACCACAACGCCCACAGGTAGAAGTCTTGTGTAAATGTAACGAAAATTTTGTGCTGACTACCGCAACATATGCGAAAAACCTAGTTAACCGTATAATGTCGTTTGACTACAAAAGACACATTAACCAGCAAAAAATAAGCTGGATTTCGTAAAAAGCAACTGCATTTGTATGCTTCCAAAATAGCGCTTAACCATATTGCTTACAATAAAGCAATTGGGAAGGCATTTTGCTGTGCTTCCCTGAATGCATTCTTTTGTAGCAACAAATAATGCTTACAATGCAGCAGTAAATAATGCATACAACGAAGCATTAATGGTATCAATACGCAATAAAACGCTTCTTGTTTCGCATGAAGTTAGGAATTTATTGCTTCTTAGAGCACACGAAAAAATCGCTTTTCACCAGCTAAAAATAGACATAGCAAGTGGGACATTGCAAACAAAAACTATGCCTTCTAGAATTGTTTCAGAAGCGCTACATAATTAAATATTGTCTTCCAGAACTGCTTATAGGTAAGCACTATTGTTTGATGGTTAGAAAACTAAGGGAATACCTTCTTTAAGGTGAACTCTCTGATTATGGTTACATTAACTGTAAAAAATGCGGAACAGGGTAAATAAATGTTGCCCTACACTAGATATTTGGGATATATATAAAACTAAGAGGAGTATTCGAAATCTAAATACATCATCTTTTTGGCCAACTCCATTTTCGGCAATAGATCTTTTCTAGTGGCAAATTTTTTAGAAAAGTGTTACAATAATTTTCAAAACAACTTAAAATGTATACATTATAGAAAATGTAACCTAAAGCGGACCTTAATTCAAAAAACTCTTTGAAAGCATATACGCACAGAGAAAAATTTAGCTATTTGCCAACTGAAATTCAGTTACTGCGACTCAGATTCGTTTATTACGAATTTCAATTGGTTGGTAAAACTGAACATTAGTTTTCACAACCAAATTCGGTTAATTCAACTAAATTTTAGTTGCAACACTCAACATATTCAGAAATCTACTGTAAATATCGTTGTACTAACTTAATTTGTAAGTTGTTACCATTAATATAAACTTTTCAATTCAGTTAGCACTTTATTTCTCTGTATTTACAGTTGTTAAAAAATTAAGTAAAATCTACCAAAAATTGTATTTAAATTAAAATTTATTTTTAATTTGTTTATTAAACTTTTATGTATCGTTTAAATCAGCTTCAGAGGTTGCCATATGTTAAGTTTTCTAATTTCGGTAAACAAATGATATATTTTGTTGATGTGACAAATGTCAAAGAATTGTCCGAAAAGATAAGAAAAGTTAAATGACTAATGGCCGTAATTTCAAGCAATATATACCTACTGGTGCTTAGATACCTACCGTGTACACGAACAAAATCGGGTAGGTATCTAAGCACCGGAAGGTATCTATTGCTTGAAATTACGGGCATAAATCTTGGAAAATAAATAAGAAAATATATCTCATTGCAAAAATTTAATTTTTCACATTTTTGTTTTATTTTTTATATTTGTTTATGAAATCAATTCGTTTTTTATAAAATTATGAATAAAATTCGTATTGTTATTTTTTTAAATATTTTTTATAATAATTTTAATCGAATTCTTTTAATTCGGCATTTTAAAAAATTTTTGAATTAAAGTTAAAAAAAAACATTTTTGCATTTTTTCAAATGCAGGCTTAAGTGGGTTTATGATATGCGATGAAGTCAGAAAAGCATTCCTGAATTATTTTATGAACTTTTGAGTTGCTTGTAGGTGGTGGATATTTGCTCAGGTCGAAAGATTTTTTCATCTTCTCCTACATTTGTTAACAATTAGTGTTTTCTATTCGTAATAGTAACATTTAGTTATGATCTCAAACCTGACAATTCAAAATGAAATGCAATTCTAAAAAAAAGATCAATAATACATACAAAATTCTCAAACTTAACATACAATTATAATGCAGTGTAAAATCTAATCAGAAAACAATCAACTAGAATATGTTGTTTGAATATTAATATGCATGCCGGATTCTCAATTCGTTCCCAGTATTGGTAAAATTATAAGTTGGACTGGCAACCCAGCCAAATAGAAAGCTTTAAGATTTAAAGTCGTTGGCAAAACTTGTAAGAAACGACGAAAATATCTCATGTTATTCGGGTTATCAATTAACATTACTGATTTTCTGTTGGTTGATATAATATACATGATCAAAACTTTAAGTTTCCTGTGGGTGGTGGATTATAATGATTCTCTGAGGTCGAAAGTGCGGCACTTCCTCTAGTGCTGTTGCCCACAATATTTGTTTCATCTTCTCTTACATTTATTAAAAAATTGTGTTTTCTATTCGTAATAGTATTTTTTTTTTTTTTTTAATAAAAATTTAAAACACCACTTTTTTCAAAAATTGGTTACGGGTTAACGTCATACAAAAAAAAAAATTAATTGTGCCATTTAGAAATATACGGAATGAAAGAAAATCGATAATTAATGTTTTAATGGATATCCAAATAAGAATATATTGTTTTGTATATGATAATATTTGTACAAAACAATAAAGCTTTTTGTTTGAGTGTATTTTAAAAACTAAGATTCGTATTCATATTCTGTAAATGATTGTAGATATAATACATATTATTTTAATAAAATACTTTACCGCCGATTAAAAAGCAACATATATGCATTTATTTATGAACATGTATGAACTTATCCGTGCTCATATATGAAGTAATTCGAGGTCATACATTACCATATACCACCATATACGATATTATATGTTAAAAAGAGTTCATATGTGATCACAAATGCAAATATTATCTCAATTTTAGCTAATGTACACATATGACAATGTATGGATATGTATAGACGTATTACCTAAATGTTCATTAATGCATAATGTTAAACAAGTATATATATGATCATAATTATTTTTTATATGATCATATTAGTCATTCATATTCGTACATAATAGAAAAATAACATACATTTCCATATATGGACAATATGGTCATATATGTTAATATATTATAGATATTTTTGCCATTTTTTTAAAAAAAGTTATTTTAATATCACAAGTTTTTTAAACCGCACCTTACACTCAGGGAACTTCTGCTCTACAAATATGTAGTGATTTGGGTTGTAATAAAGTTTCTTTATTTTAAATGTAAATGTCAGTCATTTGTAGAGTAAAGTAAATTTTTTACTAACGTTGTAGTTCATTTAAAAAACAAACCACATCAAATGACTGTTTTATGATTTTACATTAATTTTTTACAGTAGTATTTTGCTATTTAAACAAATAAAAAAATAAATGTGTATTTATTTTTTACTAACATGTGGTTCATTTCTACTGCCAGAGTTAGTAATTTTTTGAACATTAAAAAATAATGAAAATGTTAGTTGAATTTAATGAAATGTAAGCCATACTTTCTTTAAGTGAAATTTCATTTGTTTTTAACTACATTTGCAGTGGTCTTTACCTACATAGTATTCTAAATGTTCAGATAAAAATACGAACTACTCAAACATTTTAAATTTTTTCTCTTACAATTAAAAAATTGTTTAAATTTTCTACTTAATAGTAAGGTTTAATTATGATATTGTAGCTTAGAAATTTTTAAAGAAAATGTGAACGTACAGATCAACAATTCATATTTTTTTTTTTTTTTTTTTTTCAATGTTTATTAATTTATTATTCGTAACATTAATTCTTAAACTATAATAAACAATAGTTAACAATAATTTACAAAATTTACAATATATACACTGTCCCTTAAACGGGCTCTCAAGTATTGTTGATATTAATGTATATTTCGTTTTACAAAAACATATAATTTTACTCACTTCAAATGAAGGATATATTTATATTTGTTTGTAATGAAAAAAGTTATAAAAACATTACTTTTATATTTACAAAAGATAAAAACTAAGGTCTAAATGTAAAAAAAAAAGAAAAGTATAATTATTTATTGTGATAACCACCAAAACTTTTTGGTTTTAGACTTTTGTAATGAGAAATCTCTATAAGCTATACTGGTATCATATCTGACATTATGATTTTCTGCAGAATTGCAGTTAACTATTTTAATATTTGCCCGTCTATAATTATGGTAGAAAACAGGAATGCCATTCTCATTTTGTATTATATTTAACTTGTCGAGGTACAAAAATGCCTCAGGAGGTACAAACCCTTGTATTAAGGTTTGAGATATATATCCTTCATTTGTATAGTATGGCGCCATAATTAGATTATTCTCTGTACATAATGTACATCTTATTATATTATTTCTAATTAAATTTATGATAAAATTATCTATTCTAATTATATTTGCTGTGTTGTACAATTTTTTATTTGAAATATATTTTGTATAATTGCTTTGGGCTGATCTAAATAATGATGTGCATGATCTTAGGCACTTTCTCTCAAAAACACGTATCTTTTCCATGTAGGAGGGTGAAATATTAAACCAGATTGGGCAACCATATGTAATAATGGGTCTTATTAATGATGATACATGATAATTTTAACTCTTGGAGTAATATATCTTGAATAAAATAAAGGTTTGTACATAAAATACGCATTTCTAGCTTTCAATATAATTTCATTAACATGGATATTAAAATAAAGAAATTTGTCTAAATAAATACCTATAGGTATTTTACCGTATCTTTATTAGTTATATTTGTATTATTAAAATTTGATTTTATACCAAACGATTTCCATTTTCTCTTAATGTTGTTATTGCATTTATTTACTGGAGGTCTAAATAATATTGATTCGCATTTATTAGCGTTGATTTTCATTTTCCAATCAATAGTGAAATTTTCTACGACATCAAAGGATTCTTGTAGGTTTTGAATTATGCTTTCAATAGTATTGTCAGCGTGATAAATAATAATATCATCCGCAAAGAAGATAATATTTTCCATTTTACTTAGTAAGTCTAATATAAATAAATTGAAAAGAATGGGTGAATTGACAGTTCCCTGTTGCAATCCGTTAGTAATTTCAAATGTTTTTCTGCTCATTTGATTTTCATGAGATATAAAAAACGTTTTTTCGCTAATCATATTATATATGAGTACAGTTTGATGCAGTAGAAATTTATAATTAATTAATTTATATATCAACCCAGGGATCCAAACGCTGTCAAACGCCTTTTCCATATCTATTAAACAAGCCCCCGTACATAGTTTTCTGTTTCAATTCCAATTGATATACGATGTAAGTAAATGTATAGCATCAGTTGTTGAGTGTTTGTATTTAAATCCGAATTGTTTTTCGGTAATCAAGTAATTGTCCTTACAGAATTTGGTAATATTGTTGTTTATACACATTTCGAATACTTTGCTGATGTTGGGTAATAAACTTATCGCACGTAGATTTTTTGGATTACTTAAATCTTTGTCTTTTTTTTGGCAAAATTACTACTTTTGTTTTCTTCCATTGCTTTGGAAAATAAGAATTATTAAGCATATTATTAAATAAACTACAGTATTCAATAATCATAACATCCGGTAAATTCTTTAAAACTATATTTGGTATTTCATCAAAACCAGTGGATAATTTAGCCCTAAGATTTGAAAAAATGTATAAAGATTTTTCTCTTGTTATAAAGTATTCTTCAGCTTGTATATCGTTTAAATTATTAGATGGCTTTTCATCATTGAAATTAGTTATGGTGATTTGGTTATTTTCAAATGTGGATTTTGTTTCCAAGAAGTAATTAAAACAGCTGTTAACCTGAACTTGCATATTATTCTCTTGATTGATTGGTTTATAAGCATGAACTGACTCTAGAAAGTAACCAATAGTGTCAAGAATTTCCTCTTTATCTTGTATTATAAAATTATTTGAGCTATCCTTGTCTAAACTCATTGGGTGTATTCCAGCTTTATATAATAAATCTTCTGAACATTCTGGTATTTTTATATTTTGTAGGTTTAACGGTTTAAATTTTTTGAAATTCTTTTTTATTTCACCAAACATATGTTTAGAATCCTTTGGATTTAAAATAGTTAATTTGTCTTGAATATTTTTATTCAAGGCAATTGAAAAGTTTTCATTTATGAGTTTTTTAATAAGTTTTAATTTAACTTTTAGCATATTGATTGAAGATTCAGATAAAATTTGTTCCATTCTATTATTTCTTTTTATCATTGTAACTATTTTACTTTTCTCAGCTTGTAATTTTTTATAATTGTATTGGTTATCTTGGTATATGGGTTTGAAAATTTAAATTTAGGCGTTAAATCCTTTATGGTTTCAATTATCATATTGTTCAGTTTATTTATATGATCGTCAATTTCTATGTTTGAGAGATTACGATTACATGGTATATGTAATTCATTATCCAATATTTGGATGATTTTATTTTTAAACCGTTTCCAGTTTGTTTTTCTATAATTGTACCTAGAATCTGTTGTTTCCTCTATGAATGTAAACTGTTGCTGTTCATTATTCATGGAGGCATAAATTTCCACTGCATTATGATCACTGTCATAGTCGAAAGTTTTAAGGCAGTTTAACGTATTGTTCTCCGTTTGAATATGCAATCTACAATCTGCTATACATACATCTAAATACGACCCTGATCTTGGAAAAGATGGTGAGCTTGAAGCGTAAAATCTACATTTGAAGTTTATTTCATTATCAATCAACCATTCCTTCAATTTATAACCTTTTTCGTTATTATATGGGTTTCCCCAATCTTCATGTTTACAGTTTAAATCACCAGCTAATATGTAATATTTATTACTATTTTGTAAGTCCAAGGACTCGAAAAGTTTATTTATTTCATTTTTATAGTGTGAGTTATTGTTTCCCGAGGGATAATATGCTGAAATAATGATTATTTCCTTGTTTGCAATCATTGGTACTTTTATTATACAAGTTTCCAAGAATTTAAATGAATTAATAACATTATTTGAGAAGGTATTATATTTTAAATTGTTCTTTATTAAAATGGCTGTTCCACCTCCTCGTAATGCGTCTTTTCTATCTTTTCTAATCATATTAAAATCCTCAAATTGAAGCTTGTGCCTAGCATTCAGTTTTGTTTCGTTTAAAAGCACAATATCCGGATTGTGTTCTTTTAAAAAATTTTGAAGGTCATACCTTCTGCTTATTAAAATTAAAGAGTTTACGTTAATATCTATTACCTTAAGATTTTTTGAAACTGTATTCATTTGACTACCTTCCCTATTTACAGACCTACCATGGAAAAGATCGCATCTATACGAGATGCTTGTAAATTTAATTGGTTTTGGAGATTTGCCATTTGAATATTTAGATTTGTCATCATATTTTTCAATTCTAACATGAAGGAATTATTATTATTATTTAACTTATTTTCGTTTTCATTTACTTTACTATTACCATTTAAAATATTAGCAAAACTAGTACCAGCGTTAATAAATGAATTTGTAAAATTGTTTTTATTTTCTACTAATGTATTTTTCCTAGCTCTAAGTTTTTTTTGAAGTTCTTTATATTTTTCACATCCCTTGTACGAAGCTGGATGACCATATTTGCTGCACACCACACAATACAGCTTATCTTTTTCATCGGCTGAAACATTATTTATGGAACATTTTCCCTTCTCATGATCTGTATTACATTTAACACATTTCGTCGGCAGGTAACAATTTGCGGCACTATGAAAGAACCCTTGGCAATTTCGGCATTGAGGTATTTCCGGACGTCTTACTTGTTCCCATTTTATGCATCGATAAAATAGTGCTCTTATATTTTTGAGTTGTTTTACGTTACTTTCTGGAGTTACTTGTACTAAAAATATTGGTAAACTATACCCTTTTTCAACAGATTTTTTAGTTGAGAATTGACTAACTTTAATAAAATGTAGGTCATCACTTTGGAATTGTTCTAATTCTTTTAATATTTCATCACTGGGTATGTTTGCTTCTAATCCTTTAAGGAGATAAGTTTTTGTTTTAATACCTTTTGGTGTATATGTAAAAAATTTTGCCTTTGTTTTTTCAAGATAAGCTCTAACTTTAAGAAAGTCTTCTATCGTATTCATAAACAACGATTTTTTATTTCTGAATTCTTTAATTTTGAATTCTTTTATTTTTAAACAGTTTTTGATGAATTCAATTAATTATTTTGTTTCAATATCAACAATGTTTATAGGGGGACTTTTTTAGCTTTATTTTGATCCATATTAACCACTGTATTTTTATTATTATGATTTATATTAGATGTCGAGATGTTTTTGTTTGCTCTCATCACTTCATTCATTGCTGTAATAGCTGAATTTAATTTTTGAGTTTTTTCTTTTTTTTCTTTAACATGATTCTCAAATCTTTTTAACAATTCTTGTTCACATTGATCATCATTTTCAATGTCAAGCACTGCATAATAATTGAATCTATTTTGTTTAGATGTTGATTGTTCATCATCCATGTTGTTGTTGTTGTTGTTTTTTCTTTTTCTATTGATAATGTTTTTTATTATTAATGTTTGTTTCAACATTATTATTGTTTTCTGAGTTTTGAGCATTACGCTCACTCATATCAGTTTTTTAAACACTTTTAATTGTTTTTTGGAATAATTTTGTTTCAACTAATTGAATAAAAGTATTTTTTTTGTTTTGTAAAGAAAAAAGCACTAGTGTAAATGATTTTAGTATGACACCAATAATTAATTCTGATCTCCGTAATGCGACTATTACTCATGACGGTCACGATCGAACTTCCAATCAACAATTCATATTAAGGCTCTTTAGAGATCTTTAGTCAGACCGAAATATTAGTATCAACCTAGCTAATATGTTTGATTGGCTTTCTTATTGTAGCAAGCTGGTTATAAAGTAAAACAAAAGATTTATTTTTTGTTTTTAAACAAAATAATTATTGATATATCTTATTGTTTTCTTTTTTAGAATTTTTGTTTAAAAATATTAAATTGTTTGATCCTTTCTTTTTAGCTGGATGAACGAAAAAACTACATGTTAATTTTTTAAAATTTAAAATTTATTTTGATATTCTTCACTGATGATCAGTGCTAATATTTCGTTTATAAGTAAAGCATTTTACCGTAGTTTTTTTAATTGAATTTATTAACTTCCAGTTATTTGAGAGTGAAACCTAAACTACTTCTCTTACTTTTTATTTATTTTTTTTTAATTAAAAAACAATTTAAATTGTTAAAATGGATTTTTTATATAAACTCAAATAATGAATTTTGATAAGGAATCTTTAAGAGGACATCTTTAATATCGTAATAAGACAACAATACCCAGGTAGAAATTGCCAACTGTACAAAAAATATAGTACTGGAAAAAACTTATTTTTGTAAAACCCTGCCTTTTAGAAACTACCAAAGTTATAAATAATATTGTAATAGAGAAACACTATTATATAAACGAATATTGAGAACAAAAGTTACCAGGTAGATAATTGTTTATTGGGTTAGTTTTGTGTCTAATATCATACTTTGTACTTACATATGTATATAATGGTAAACATATATATTATTTTTAGTAATTTTTGTTGTTGTATTATATGCATACATTATTATGGTTCATTTCTTGGCGTCAATATCATTTCATTATTGTTTTTGTGTGTGCCCTTTTAGTCAGTACCAGTGTTGCCACTTCTTGTGTATTTACACAAATCGCGTGTAATTTTGACTTGTATGTGTAGTCCATGTGTAATTGCATAGATGTGTAATTTCAAATTTTATACAGGCATGACATCGAAAATTACTTAATGAGATTCTTACTACCAATTTTATATATTTCGACCACGGTGATTTCAATGGCGGACTTTATTTTCCGATCCATGATACAGTTTTTCCGCAAAACAACATTAAAGTTTAAAGCATTTTCATGCCATTTTTAGGATTTGCAAATGCAATAAATGTCACTTCTTGCAGTTGAAACCTAAGGACAAGACCAGTAGTAAAATGTAAGTTACATATTAAAGCTAAAGTTGAACTCGCTGTTGAGCATTTATCGAGCTAATCAAATGTTTACACATTAGAAAGACTCATTGAAGCTGAGTTATATTAGTAAGAAAAAGTTATTTTATCAAAGGGTTTTTTATGAAAAATTCTCATTTTTTCAAAAATTTTAAATGGTAGCATTGCTTTTAAAGATGACCTCAAGGTCCTGCTTTTAGTATGATATGTAGATAACATTGAAAATTGTGTTTGCACAATTTAAGCCAAAATTTTTTATATTTGCAAAAGTTTTCCTAACAAAAACCGCCGTTACCATATTTGTCACAAAAGTAAGATTTTTGTTAGAAAAACTTTTCCAAATATAAAATTTCTTCTCTTCTTTTGTTTTTTTTTTAATTTGTTTAATTTTAATTAAATATGCTGCGATGGTAGCTCCCAATCTTATTTTGCCACAAGACATTTCTATACTGTCATTCGTAAAAAAGCAAACTACTGCAAGCTGTACACACATTGTGTGGAAACACGTGATAACTTCTACAAACTACTTCTGGAAGCAGACTTCCGAAAGTTTCGGTTTGAGTGGAGACACTTCAGCAAATACTTGCAGAAGTTCTTCCGCAAGTGACTTGCTAGTGGACATACGGCTTAAGAACATACACTCAAAAAAAAAGTTTGTAAAGTCAGCAAAAAATTTTGCTGAGTCAGCAAAATTTTAGTCAGGAGGATGCTTGCAAAAAAGTTGCTAATGTCAGCAAAATCTATTGCTGAAAATCAGCGAGCTGATTTTTAGCAACAAAATTTGTAGATTCAGCATAAGTTTTGCTAACAGTTAGTAGATTAGAAATACAAAAGCCTTGCTAAAAATAAATAAATTTTTTGCTGAATTTTAGTAGACTGAAAAAAACGCAAAAAATTTGTAGCAAATTGTAATTTAGTTAATTTATTTGCTGAAAATCATAAAACATATTTCTGTGATTCTTTTAAAAATAATTTACTATAATAACGAAATATAAAAATTTTCATTTTTCCACATTAACGACATGAATTAATTTAATATCTGAAAATATATAGAAATAAATATATATAACATAACAAAAATTGTCTTTCAATTACTTACATCAATGGTTGTCTAAATGATGCTATCGCAACTGCCGAAGATAATTATAGAAACGAAAAAAAATAAACAAAAACAAACGAAACGAAAATAACAACCCTTTTTGCAATAAGAAAAAGGAACCATAAAAATCTACCTAAGATGTGTGTCTTTGTCTTTCACTTTACTCTGTCTACATTTCTGTATATGTTTGTTTGCAATTTGACCACACATATAAACATTTAGTTTAAATAAATAAATATTTTATTTTGTCTTTTATTTAATTAATAGACAATTATTTTCACAAGCCGGTGACAACGCAAAATTTAAGTTATTTTAATCCTCAATTTTGTTTTATGTATGAAAAAGAGATACAAAAACTTCCATGGTTGATTTTTTTATATGTCTTATTAGAGTTGTACTTTTTAGTATCATTTTCCTCTTCTCTACTACATCTTGACATGCCGCGACATATACTTCATTCTGCGTATATCTTTCAATCTGGTTGTCGTCCACACTATTAATGTGCTTATCAGCACAATGTTTTTTTAGCAAAATTAATTAGTAAAACATTAGTATATTAGTAAAGCATTAGTATAAAACAGTTAAGTGCTGAATAAGTATAACAAAAATTTTAGCTGAAAACACGATTTTAGCAAAAAATTTTGCTAAAAAATAGTATACCTGATTTACAAGACAGTTTTACTAACTTTTCTACTAACTTATTTTTTTTGGGTGTACAATTATAAATTATTTTCAATTCCATGTGTAATTTGTAAGTTTTTGTGTAATTTTCACTACCATCATGTGTAAATTTTAATTTCTCTTGTGGCAACCCTGGTCAGTACCCTTAAAAGTGTGTGCGTGTAATGTAATTTAGTAATCATTGGACTCTCTCTCTGTGTTTATTTACTTTATGCATGTTTAAAGGTTCATTTGTTTCCGTTAGTACCATACCCATAGTTGGCAGACCCAATACATACAAGTGTGCATGAATGTGCGTATGACAGTCTGGATATTTCCGATATACATAACCATAATTAAATATGTGTTCAGTATTCATATCAAGTGTAAGTATTTTTAATGATAGCAATTAGTTTATTCTTTCAGTTACTTGTTTTTGCACTTCCTCTCTATACTTAAGTATTGATGACAATATCAGATTTTAATGTTTTATTAAAATGGAAAATGTTCTTAATAGATATTTTCACAGAATGTGGTTTATTTGTAAAGAAATGTAATGATATTTTTCAATTTAGTTTTTCTCTGTTTTTTTTTTTTTGTTTTTTGTGTGTTATAAATACATTCAAGAAATATGGAGTAATGGTCAAAGTTTGGCTATTAAGAATAATGATTTTTTTCAATTAACCCTTAATTGAACAATCGATGTTTAACTGCCGATTTAGATGAGGCAATATTTTTTTGAAATTACATATAAAATAGATGTTGTATTATTTGATATATAAATCGGAATATAAAAATAATTTATCACGACAAACATTTTTTTTTAATCTTTTAATAAAAAAATTTCGTTACAACCAAAATTTATCCACTCTTTTCTCAATTTATTCGTCATATTCTTTTTATTTCAATATACCGAAGAATTTTTTTTTAATTATTAAGCTTTTATACAGTTTCTTGTTTTTGACTTATAATTTTTTTCGAAGTTTTTTGTCTGGTCCTGTTAAAGGTTAAACAAAGATGTATGGACATTAAAATAAACATAAATTAAAGAAGTTAAAACTGTTGTAAAAGAGATTTTCCTCATACAGCAGGTAATAAAATTTGTATATAAAAGCAATAAATATAATTGAATAATTTTAACTCGTGGCGTCATAGAACTTAACTGAGATTTTAAACTTGACTGCATTAAAAAGTTTAACAAATATAAATAGGGAGCCATTAGAAGGTTGATTTTTCAACAAGTAATAAATTCAAAGGAACATATTTTAAAACAATATGATGAAAACTTTATGTGAGAGTGATATATCCCACCCCACAAACTGGTGGAAAAAATACAAAATATAATACGAAACAAAATAACTTTAAAAAACCACGGTTTGTAATTTGAAAATAGTTTTGCACATTCAAATTTTTTTGTTGGTTGCCTAAACCAGGACTGGCTTTTCGTATGACATTCGTGCCAGCATTTTCGGTTGCACGTGACATTTTCTTAAGTATTTTCAAATATCGTAATTTAATTAGAAAAATTATGAAATTAATTATACGGGCTTTCGAAAATATGACACAAAAAAAATATAAAAATGTTTACGTTTTATATCCTAATTTTTCGGATAAAATCCATTTCAGAGTTCCCGTACCCCTTCAAAAAATAAGAAAATTTCTTTAAAATTTACAAAAATGTTCAAAAATTATGCCCCCCAAAATCAAGGGCTGTATACGCCACTGCAATTCAATAGTTCCACCTTACGGTACATGTACACTAAAGTGGACCCAAACTAAAATAACTCTCTAAAAACATATAAAATTGTTAGAGAATAAAGTTAAATCGACAAAAATTTTCTTTTATAATTAATATTTATTTCAATTTTGATTAAAACATTCTGTGTATAGCTACTTAATGGGTTACCACGCGTAAACAAACGATATATTGTTTTTATATTTCCAACGTGTTAAATATTGTCCAAAATAGATAAGAACAGTCAAAGAGATGCGTAAACCATTTAAAAAAGACTTAGGCTTGGAAAAAATCAAAAAAATAAGAAAATATATCAAAACTCCACTCTAGGGAACATTATAACAATTTTGTTTTATTTGTTATCTTTGTTTATATAATCATTTAGTTTTATTAAAATTGTGACAAAATTCTCACCGTTTTCAGAAAGCCGACTTGGACAATTTTTAAAACTTGTTTGTTGTTTACATATCTACGAAAAATTTCACTCTTTATTTAATTTTTTTACAACGACACAATAAAACCTAGAAAAAGGTGTACATCCATATCGAAAATTTTTTTAAAATAGTGATACGGGAAATTAAACTCGACGAAAGTTGAGAGTTGTGACATATTCAGGCAATAACAGAAAAAAAAATCGAGGGATGCACTTTAAGGAACAGGTCACGTTATAGAAAATTCGTTTATATCAAGAAATATGCAATAATAGATAGTTTTTCTGCAGGTTAAACTGTCGTTCGCGATCGCAAACGATGCGAAAGAAATGTGAACACAGTGAATGCTGAAAAGCGTAACGTAAAAAAAAAATTTTTCAAAAAAAGTACTAAATTTTGGTACTTTTTTAATTGATTTTTTTTTAAGGGACTTTTTTGAAACCTTTTTTAATTTCTTTATTATCAAAATCAATATTTTTCTACTATTTCCGTTACGCTATGCCGCATTCACAGTCTTTACATTTTTGTCGCATCGTTTGCGTTCGCGAACGACAGTTTAACCTGCAGAAGAACTATGATTATACTTCTTAGTGTATATGGGCTATTTCAAATTTTTTGAGCACCTGCTGAAACCGACATACTATGGCTCTTATTTCGTTAAGTTTTATGAATTGAAAAAAACGTTGTTCAGGGTTTGGAAGACTATACTTGAAGGATATGACGTGCAAAGTTTTACATTGAAAAGTCTTCACCTTAAGAATTGGTGGTCATCTAAAATTCGAAAAATTAAAAAAACGACTTGAAACTTGCAAGAGTTTTTTCATTCATTCCATTTTCTCTGTAATAGTTTTTAGCTTTCAGATCCAAACCAATACAAAATATAGTCACTAGACTTGGAGGGTATATCCACAAAAAAAAATTTTTGATATCGCTGCTTTGTAAAAAGTTGCATGGTGGTTTACAAGTGAAACCAAAATTTTCCGAATTTTGAACTTTTTGAAGATTTTTAATAGGGTTTTTGCGCCGTTTAATAAAAATGAGTTTTAAGCGCAGAATTATATAAACGGCGTAATTTTATAAAGTTAGAGGTATATCAAGTTGGTGTCAGCGCACCAATAACGTATCACTGACATCACAAACTTAAAAGAAATTAGCGTAAATTTTTTGAAAATGTATCTTTTTTGCGTCTGACAATGTGAATTGGCTTTTTAGTTGGCTAGAGTATTGCGTGATGGGAGTAACTTCGTAAAGTGCACCTCCGAGGCGAAAACGCATTTTAAAATTTTTAAACGAAAAAATTTTATGAACTTTTGAAAATTTTTGCAAAATAACAATTTTTTTTAAGCTTTTTTTATATCAAAACATGGCACGGGAACATGTTTAGGTATCTAAATAGATTCTTCGCGATGGACTAAACTGATAAAGTGCAAAAAAAATATTTGTTTTCAATCCTGGCGCGTGCAGCGGCAGTTTTTTCCAAACACATTTCGCTTTGTGACAACTAAAGCGCTGTATCAATTCCGCTCAATCGTACATCGAATGAAAGACTTTACTGAGCTTGATACTAAAATCGAAAACGCACCAAAAAATTTTGTGGAGGAAACAAAATGTTTCTAACCTCAAAAAGCATCCTTGTATGAAATATTTGATTTTGAAAATTTAAAAGAATTATTTTTGAATTCGGGTTAATAGTAACCCAGAATTCCAACAAGTATTTTATAATCGGTCCAATATTAATATTTGCAAAAAAAACGCGTTTTTTTTGAACCCCTAGAAAGTGAGACTATATTTTTAAACAATATTCATGAGGGCCACCTTAACAAATTCCAACAAAACAATTAAAACATTACTACCGCGAAAACCGCCAAATTACCGCCGATGCAATGACATCTTAAAGAACTTTGCTGAATGCTTCTAAGAATAAATATTTGAGTTTCAATTAAGTTTATTTTATTTATGTGCGTGAACAGTCGTGAATAAAAATTAGTAAAATGGTTTCAGATTATACATTAAAAACGTGAAATTCGCAAAAAGAAAACTGAGAAGCGAAACAAATTAACCGATAAAAGACGCGAATATCGCCAATCTGAAAAAATAAAAAGCAAAAAAAAAAACAAACAAACAAATCGCAAATTGGTGTAAGAAAGTCAGTTAGGTATTCGGTTTTAAATAACAATAATAATAATAATAAAAACAATGATATCAAAACAAAAAATTGCGGATTAAAAAAAATTGAAAACGGCTTAGAATTTATCACTGGACCCCAAGATTTAACTAACGAAACGTTAGTTACAGCTTCCAATTTGCAGAACAATTTTACAAATTTTCAAAGGTAACAAATCAAAATAGCAAAAAATCATGAGTGGTAAAGTTTAAATGGTTATATCTCTTAAATTATTAGCGATAGGCAAATAGTTTTTTTTCCCAAAATATTACAAATTATGTCTTATACTAGCCGTAATTTTGTAAAATGTTTAACAATTTTAAATAAATTTTTATATGCATACACGATCAAAAAAATTTTTTTTTATTTTTTTTTCAGTGTATTTTAAAAAGTATTGAAGCTTTTACAAATATTTTAGTGCGCTAAGAAAGCCTTTAAGGGGTATTATCCACAAGCGTTATCCTTTTTCAATTTTAACAACAACTGTAATTTTGATATTTTTTTTTAATTTTTAACTTAAAGCGCGCCGTAAAATTTGCGCCGTTTAATAAAAATGATTAACGCGAACGGATTTCACATGCTCATATATCGGCTTATACACACACAAATCGACATTGATGTCAGACAAAAAAAAAAAACTTAAAAAAAAAATGTCTATGTGCCGTAAATTTTTTAAGTTGCCCATATACCTATTTGCTGCTTATATTAAATATCAACAATAACTCAACGTATACGTAATATTAATATATACATTTGATAAGTATACGCCACCGAACATTCATCGTATAACTATGAGTATGAGTACTTAGTGTATTGATTTAAAATGAAATCTAGGACAAAATTATGTTTAATCATGGATGGTAAACGATTCGATGCGAGTATCGGTGTGAGTAACGTTATTTTCTTTTATTTCGGTAACGGTATTTTAGGGGTATCGATATTTCAGTTATTTCGGTTACGGGTTTTCACAGCTTTAACGGTATTCCACATATTTTGGTAAAGGTACTTTAGCGATAACGGTATTTTAGTTGTAGCGGTAACGTTATTTTAGGGATAACGATTTTTAAGTTATTTCGGTGACGGTATTTTAAGGGTATCGTTATTCAAGTTATGCAGGTAATGTCAATGCCACCGATATGTTTAGCCCCATTATGCGCGAGTTCTAATGACTGGCTAGTTTATGATCAAATTTTGGGCAAATGTATCTGTTTACTGCAATTTTTTTATTATATTATTATTTCGGCAACGGTATTTTATGAATATGGCCTTACGGTTATATCGGTAACGGTATTTTATGGATAACGAAAGTCAGCTGAAACGGTTATTTTTTTTAAGAGAAGCAACACTCAGGACATTATTCCTATTAATTAATGTGTTGCCACCTGATGTAGAGTAGGCGAATTTATTGAAGCTTTTTGTTTCATAGCACTGATTCATTATTTTACTTCGGTGGGGTTAAGTGCTATGGGAACACCGAAGGTGGGCTCAGCGATGCGTATAAGTGATACAAAACTCATACATATTATTTTTCTAAATTGATGTTGTCGTCACCGGGAATCGAACCCGGGACCATCTGTGTAACATTCCAACGCGCTAACCATTACACCACAACGCCCACAAAATTAGAGTTTTTTTTTTTTTTTTGATCATTCAAAGTATGTATATTATTTTTTATAATTGAATTAACATCAATAAAAGGTAATTTTAATACATACAAATATCTTAACTTTACCAAAAAAAAACATTCATTGCAGATTTTAGTGCAAACAACAATTTTTTTCATACTTTCCAACTTTACTACATAATGATGATGATACCAAGAAATAATAACAAAAATTTTATGGCTTAATAAACTTCATAAATTTAGAGATTCGATTGCTATTTTTCGCAATATGCGCAATAGTATTTGCAATACTCCATACAACTCAATATTGAATTGCATAAAGAATAATTTTAAAAGTAGAAAATTAGAAAGTACTATTTGTCAGCAGATAGAATTTGTGCTTACTCCATTTTGATATAAATGAGTAATTTCAAAAATTGTCGACACTTGTTGATACCGACTTTAAATGCATTTTATTTCTCAAGAGTTTTTTTTAATTCAGAGAAGCGATGAATAGGGTTAGGTCATGCGCGGCTTCAGCAATTAATATACAGGGATATTTCATACGCCATTTTGTACGATTGAACGTGTTTGTTGCTTTCTGTACACTGAGGCGTATGAAATTTCTCTTTATATTAACATCTAGAGCCGCGCATGGCTAGGCAGACTATACTTAAAAGCTATGGAATGCAAAGTTTAGTGCTAAACAGTCTTCACCTTAAGAATGTGTGGTCAACTAAAAGTCGAATAATGAGTTGAAACTTAAAGGGTTCTTTTCACTCATATGTATGTTTACATTTTAAGATCCAAACCAATACTAAATGGAGTCACTAGACTTGTAAAACATTCAATAAAAAATTACGAAAAGTTGTATGGTGACTTTTTCCGATTTTCCGATTTCATTCGCTGTTTTTTTTTTTTTTGCATTTTGTTTTTTTAGTTTAATGGAATTTAGTTTTGAGGACAGTATTTAAAAAATAATGTAGTTTTATACGATTTGAGGTATATCAAGTTAATATCAGTGCCCAGTGGGATATATCACAAAATTTTGCAATATCTTGGTGAACTCAATAACTATATTCGCTTAAATTAATAATTTAAAAAAATAAATCGAGTTTTTCCATTTTTCCCCAAAAAGCGATTTTTATTTTATATTTTTTTAATGAAAGTTTAACTTATAAAATTTTTTTTAGCTAAGTATGAAAAATTACATCCATTAAATGGAGTCCATTTTCCCGTTGGATTTCAATGGCTATTTTTAAGGCGTCTTGCATTGCGTTGCGCAATATTTCTGACCCAATTATACAATTTCTGTGCAAATATTCTGCTTATGTTGCTGAATGTTTTATGGTTTATTGACGTTAACCCGATCCTTCGAGAAATCCCACAAAAAAGCCAGGGCACGTCAATTCTGGTAGCCACCCAAAATCAGCAGTTTTTCAAATTATTAGGTCATCAAAACGTTCTCGCAGAATCGCCATTGTGTCTCTCGCGGTATGAGGTGTAGCTCCATCTTGCTGGAACCAGAACCATTGATAACTACGGGACGGAAACAATTTTCCTACATGGTCCGCTCAGCAGACGGTTTCTGGTTCCCCAGCTTCATTTTCAAAAAATATGGACCGATAACTGTATCAGCCATAATTCCATAAAAAACTCACATCTGAGAGGGTGTTATTGTCGCTGATGCACTACTCTAGGATTTTAGGTACCCTAAAGTTGGCAGTTATGTTTACGAGTATTAAATGATGGGATTGTTCAAAGAGTTGTCATTTTCTCACGCAAGAAAAATTAGTCAAAATTCAACAATTTTTACACGTTCCTGCATGGAGTATGATGACATTATAAAATTTTGTTTAATTCTGTATTACATGCAAAAAAAAAAAAAATACAAAATTGTGAAAATAAAAAATTTATAAGCATTATAAGTATGAAATATTTTCATTAATTTTTATTACAAAAAACAAAAATTTATTTATAAAACCATTTTTGAAGAGGTTGAGATATTAGCCAAAATATATTTTTCTAAAAATGTTGAGGTTAAGAAGAAAAATAAACATTTTTCTCTAAAAATTATAAACACTATTAATTTTTAAATCACACTAGACTAGCTTCTGCCTTTTTATGGACAAGCCCATCAGTGATTTTCCATTTAAATTGTATTACTATTTGTGTCTTATAACATAAAAAGAACTTATGTCGACTTAAGAAAAGAATTTCGTAGTTATTTCACATCAACAATTTATACAGTCTAATCAATGTATTTCAAAGTTTTGGTTAATTCTATTAAACAAAAATATTTTTGTCTTTTGTAATATTAGGCGGTTAAGAGTGTTTTTAGGAGTTTGCTACTTTTTTATATTTAAATAGTTTAAACTTTTTTCTATATGCAATGAAAACTTTGGAGAAAAAAACGCAGAAATAAAAAATTACAGCTTGTTAAACAAACTCCTTGCCCTATATTTGATATTAACAATATTTACTTAAAATGCTTTTTTTACTCAAAACAGCATTAACGGCTGGACCTATTTTCAATCGTTTTTTTTTTTTTTTGTTTTGTAGATTACTAACAAGTGAAGTCCTTCACGTAGAGACATTTTATAAAAACTAATATTTTTTGTGAGTTTTTGGGTTATGGGCGTTGTGGTGTAATGGTTAGCGCGTTGGACTGCTACACACAGATGGTCCCGTGTACGATTCCCGGTGACGACAACATCAATTTAGAAAAATAATATGTATGAGTTTTCTATCACTTATTTGTATCGCTGCGCCCACCTTCAGTGTTCCCATAGCACTTAACCCCAACGAAGTAAAATAATGATTCAGGGCTATGAACCAAAAAGCTTCAATAAATTCGCCAACTCTACATCAGGTGGCGAGCAACAACTGTTCTAAGACTTATCTACTCGCGCAATTACAGTGTTGTCATGTTTGAAGCCCTTCATCTTTCACCACGTTTCATCTCTCCACTGGGCCCTTTCCAAAGAAATTAACATATTAATTAATAGGAAGACATTCCTGAGTGTGGCTTCTCTTTATAAAAAAAAAACTAACATTTTTCTCAGAAGAGTACCTGTTGACAATATACAATTCTGCATTCATTCCAAATGCATACAACCCTGTAATATTTTCTATGTTTTTAATTGTCAAAAACACTAGATTAAAGTATTACAGTAGTTTTTCATTCCTTTTTCATTTTTCCTTTGATCAAGAGCCTTCTGCTCTTCAATTAAATTAATTACATAATCAAATTGTTAGATTTAATTATAACCACACGTGTTTTACTCGAATATCTGGAAATACACGGAAATTCCACTCTACTGATTTAAATAACTAACAAAGGTTATGGGCCCAGTTTTTTCAGATTGTATATCGAACAACAATTAATAAAATTTTGTGTGTGGTTTTTTGGTTTAACTGTTTTATCCGGAGTTAAAAAACAAAGCAGCAAATATGTCAAATGTTATTGCTGGTATTGAAAAGTTGAATGGGGAAAATTACGCAACATTGTGCATTCAAGTGAAAAGTTTGCTTATAACTTTGGATTTGTGGCATACCATGGAAGAAGATTGCCCTGAAGAAGATGCTACCAAATGGATTACAAATGATAATAAAGCACTTGCTACAATAACCTTAAGTGTGAAACCAAGTGAGTTAATTCATATAAAAAATTGTGCTTCTGCAAAAAGTGCCTGGAATACGTTAAGCTCTTTGTATAAAGCCGACACAGCATCCAGGAAAGTTAATTTGTTTAAGAAACTCGTACGTTTTAAATTTCCTAGCCATGAAAAATTTTCTCCACAAATAAACGAATTTATTCATATAATTGATGAATTGAAGGAAATTGGAATCACCATAAATGAGATCTGTTGTCTATTTTTTTGTTATGCAGTCTTCCTGATGAAATGGAAAATTTTGTAGTTGCTATTGAAAGCAGAGATTGTTTACCAAAGTATAATAAATTACTTTCCAAAATCTTGGAAGAAGAGATGAGACAAGGCAACAAAAATGACATAGGCAATGAAACCGTTTTTGCGGCAAATTCAAGAATTGATCATAAAAGAAACGAAAAGCTTTACAACAACAGTAACCAACGTAATTTTGCTAAAAATTCTCAACCCAAACTCTATCGTCAAAATGAAAAGAAGTGTAACGATGGTAATATATATAATAACAACAACAATTTTAAATGTTTTCGCTGTGGCAAAAAAGGTCACATTCGTTCTCAATGCAAAGACAATAGTAAAAGAGATAATGAATTTGCATGTTCATTAAATGAAAATAAGATGAACTTAAGAGATTTATGGTTACTGGACAGCGGCGCGACGTCACACATGTGTAATAAAAAAGAGTGTTTTGCGACGTTGACAGAAATGAACCGAACAATTATTCTAGCATCTGGTAAGGGCACTTATGCAGCAGGTATTGGTCAAATAATATTAAAAATAAATAATGTTTTTTATGTGCCAAACCTTCATTCAAGCTTTATATCAATAAGCAAAATAATCAAAGCTGGTCATTCTGTTTACTGTGCCAATAATAAAGCTATAGTACAAAGTAAACAAAAAGAAAGAATTCTAACAGCTGATTTAATAGGCGATATTTTTATTGTAAATTTGGAAACTAATGAAAGTTTAAACGCTGTTATTGATGAAAACACTGTAAGAAAGTAGCATCAAAGATTCGGTCATATAAACGTAAACGATTTGAATAAATTATCAACTAAAAACATAATAAAAATTGATAGATTTAATTATAACCACACGTGTTTTACTCGAATATCTGGAAATACACGGAAATTCCACTCTACTGATTTAAATAACCAACATAGGTTATGGGCCCAGTAACTAACAGTACCCAACGC
>CM037853.1:55578760-55665600 GCA_021234595.1 Delia radicum
TCTTCTGTAAAATCTGTATCCGATGAAGGAGTGGGGGATGCTTTTAACAATCCTTTTAAGCCGTTTTTGGTGATGCAGTTGGAAGAACATCTGCGATTTGCAACGCCTCTTTAGATCGATTTTCTATTTTTAAACATTTCCTTAAACGTGTCAGAAACTTCTGTATTTGAATGCGTAGAAAGAGTTATGAACTTAAAACTAAATCTTAAAACTAAATCTATACAAATATTAGGTACAAATATTAGCTATCATAACCCAGGTAACTGG
Source organism: Delia radicum (assembly GCA_021234595.1). NCBI lineage: Eukaryota > Metazoa > Arthropoda > Insecta > Diptera > Anthomyiidae > Delia > Delia radicum. Next base: position 55,579,028 of record CM037853.1, read on the forward strand.
GTCTTCAAATACTAAGGGCCCATAAAATATAAAAAGAGAGGGTATATTTAAAATAGCAATCATAAAATACGTATCTTTGGGTGGGCCCACAAAACCTTTAATATCATTAATGAAGAACATCATAAAACCCTTTTTACCTGACCCAATTATGTAAGATGTGAATAAGAGCACACATTAGAAGAAATATATGAATAAGAGCTAACTTTTGAAGATTTTCTGTTTAGGAGTACCATAAACATACCAGGTTTTGGTATCGTTGAAAAGAAAATTACCTGTAGATTGCGATTTTTTTAAAAAAGGTTGAAAACAAAAACTTGGGTAATTCAAATATGAAGGTAAAAATTTCAGTTTTTGCATAAATGAAAATTTTCACTATTCAATAAAATATTTATTAATAGACATAATCCAATGATTTTTTGGATTTAACTAGACTTTAAGGTCAACAAATCGAAACAAATGTCAGAATTTATGATTTTCTGAAAACAATCCCACAATTCCTAAAAATAAAAATAAAAATTCCAAAAATGGGATTTTTTTTCGTTTTTTGCTGCCATGTCGTCATTTAAAGCGGGGATTGGAAATGACTTACACACTACATTAGGTATCTGTTGGAGTATCTAAAACCTGTTTCCACTACCCAATTGGAGGCGTGCACAAATTTTAACTGTGAGTTAAAGTTGATATTTACCTAAAAAATATGGCAACTTTGGAAGCGGTTGGGGGAAAAATATTTACAAATCAAAATTTTTTTTACCACAACTCGCATTTATATAAAAAGACCTTCCAGAAAAGTATACATATTTTATATATTCAGAACAAAAATATTTGTCTGGAGCGATAAGAAGTTTGGTGCTTTTGGGGGAAAATATCGCCAAAATCTACCTTTTTTTTAATTTCTACTTTGAACTAATGTAATTTTTGACTGAAACAAGATATTGAACTAATTTTTCTTTTATTCAATCAAGAATTTTATTGGCTAAATAACCGTAATTTTAAAACGAGAAGTGGTCCCAATTTTCTCCCGATATTCGAAAAACTTTGGACCTGAGTCGGACAAAATTTGGAATTTCACATTTTCAAATCGGAATATCTCGGAAACTATTGGAGGTAACCCACACATGTAAGCATGTTTTTTGTTCATCTTTACAAGAAGATTACTAATGTGTTAATTTTTTGAAAATCGGATGAGAAACAAAAAAATGGAAAACACTCAAAATTTTTTATGAAAAAAGTACCCAACTTTGGGCAGTCATTTTGCCGCGCCCAAAGGGTCTGCAAGGTTCAAAATCAAAACTTTTTATGAAAAAAGTACCCAACTTTGGGCAGCCATTTTGCCGCGCCCAAAGGGTCTGCAAGGTTCAAAATCAAAACTTAAACTCCATTTTATGTCTATTATGCATGTTCCAAATTTCATTACAATCGGACCACAAGTTAACAAATGGCCGAATTATTTCCACAAATTTTGTGATTTATCCCACTGTGCGCTCCACGATGGCAACCGATTTTGCATTTAAAAAAGGTTATACAATGAAATAGTTACAAGTAGTCCGAATTCTAAATAATAATTTTTAGAATAATATCTATATTGTGTTTTTCTTTCGGAAACAGAATTTTTGAATAAATCGTTTATTTATTTTTTTATAATTTCTTCAATGTTGTCACTTTTCTGGATTTCTAGTAAACCCCTTAATTGAAAATGTTCTATATGGAGAAAAAATTCACAAAATTACACTAAACAATTTTTTGCATAATACAAGTTAAACTTTTTAAATGTTTAATGAATTTTTTTAATGAAATTATGAAAAAATCATAAAAAATTTAATGAAAAAATTAACAATACTAATGAATTTTCATTCAGTTAATTAATTTCATCAACTGAATGAAGAAGCAATTTTATTGTTAATTTTTTCATTAAATAAATAAATTGGTTTAATGAAATTGCTTCATCATACTATGAAAGAAAATTATATCAATGTATAAAGCACTAAATTTTGCAAAACTAAAAAGTATTTAAAATGATTTTCTGCAAAAAAAAAAAAAATAACCATAAACCCAATTAAATACACAGTGCAACAAATGAAGACTTTGGAAAAATGCACGGACTCGACAGTATATGTTCGATTGTACTACTAAAGGTTAGTAAAACCCTGTACTCGATTGGCCAGTTTGACTACCAATTTTTTTTTATGGACTATTGGGCCAGATCGCCTGGGCAGCGACAGGCGAGGCTGTTTATATCTCCCTCTGGGGAGAGGTCGCGGAAACTCTTGTCTATGACGAGGGGCGAACTAAGGACCGTAACGGGTTACCTCACAGGACACTGTGGCCTTAGGTATCAATTGTACAAGATGGGACGATCCTCTACGGATACGTGCAGGTTTTGTGAATTGGAACCCGAGACCCCTGAGCATGTTCTCTGCAAATGTCCGAGGCTCTCCGACAGGAGGGTGCGTTATTTTTGTGATCGAATAGTGTCGCCATCGGACGTTTGGAACTGTTCACCTGGTAGGATAATTGGCTTCGTAGGGAGCCTGAACCTATAGGGTGTATTCGCTGGCAGCACAAAATACCAATTTCTGGTCGCGGTGTATAGTGCCACTATAATCTAATCTAATCTTATGGACCTCAAACTATTTTGAAAATCAGTGCACCATTCAGAAAAAGGTGTCCTCAGTTTTTGGCCAACAGCTAATTCAGACTTGATGATATTGCTTAACTATATTTGGCAATAATGTAGTGAAGATTCTACTGAACAAATTTTATCCACATTTTATGTGCAAAAAATCATTTTTTCCTGCACTTTTTTGAAAAAATATAGGAGAAAAATATTTTTTTTTTTGGTTTTTTCAGCATAACTTACATAACGACTATAAATAGTCGTTTTTGAGTAGACTACACTTTTATTGTATTTTTGTGTAGTCTAGTCAAAAACGACTATTTATAAGGTACAAAGTGGTCTTTGTAAGCTATTTCGGATACCTAGACACATTCAGATTGTATTGATATGTTCACAAAAGTTGTTCAAATTTACAATGGCTACAATTTTGTCATACATTATTAGTGAAAAATTATGAGTCCCTGTAAGTTATGCTGAAAAAAAACAAAAAAAAAATAATTTTCTTCAACATTTTTTCAAAAAAGTGAGGGAAAAACGATTTTATACACATCAAGTGTTTATAAAATTTGTTCAGTAAACTCTTTACTACATTATTGCCAAATATAGTAAAACAATATCATCAAGTCTGAATTAGCTGTAAGCCAAAAACTGAGGACTCCTTTTGTTGAGTGGTTCACTGATTTTCAAAATTTTTGAGGTCCATAAAAAAAAATTTGTAGTCAAACTGGCCAAACCGAGTACAGGGTTTTACTTACCTTTGGTAGTACAATCGAACCTATAATGCCGAGTCCGTACATTTTTTCTATGTTGCACTGTGATATTAGGTGTATAAATTAAAAAAGAGCGATTTTTGGAAAATTTGTTAATTTGTTGCATATTCTGGTAATTTATCGAATCAATTGTATTTGGTATATGGGTCAATTTCAAAAAAAAAAAATGCATTTTTTGTGTCCCCGCACTTTACACTACTATTTTAGGTAAAAAAAAACAAAAAAAAAAAGCAAAATGTGAGAGTGATCAGCGAGGAATATGTAACAAAAAAAACGTAATTCTCAAATTTGTATGTTTGTTTTTTTGTTTATTCAGAATGGTGTTTTGTTTCTCCCTCCGACTCCTTCCATACAAAAGCATGTGTCCCCCGTTAGAATTTTTAGTAAACAAAATAAAATAAAATCAAGAAAAAAGTAAATGTGCAACAATCATTGTTTACATGGTTTCAACTCATTTTTTTATAATTTGTGAATTTGAGAAATAAATTGCCTACGAAAAAAAAACCAAAATAGGCAAACATTTCATGAGCTTCACTTTTGATATATATTGCTTCATAGCTTAAAATGCTTAATTTTGATATTATTTTTTAATTTTCAAGAGTAAAACAACAAAATTAACGGCGGCTGAAAGAGCACGGATATATCGAGAGAAAATAAAGGTCGATAAAGCGCGTAATGACGAATATAAAAGAAAGAAGAAAGAAAGGTATAATAGTGGTATATTTGAGTTTAATTTTTATCTTCTTTTATTCTTCATCATAATGTTTATTTTTTATTGTTACTGACTAATTCTGTTTATGAATAGCAACGAGAAACGGAACTGCCACAAACTTAATTCGAAAGTGGTAAAAATTAATGAGAATGAAGAAAAATAAAGCCGCTTGCCATTTTATGAAGTTTATACAGATTCAGAATAAGAATTCGAATGAAAATTTATAAATTAAATTAAGTGAAGTTATTGTTTTGCGTCAAATATTTACATATGTGTATAAGTTTCTTCAAAAATTACTTCCTTTTTTCCTTTTTTGTTAAAGACATCAAAGAATATGTACATGTTTAGTTTTGTATGAAAATTTTTGTTTTTTGAAGAATTTTTGTTTTTTTTTATTTACTTTTTGTAAAAGAATAAACTTTTTTCGTTAAACTTTAAATTTGGCATTATTTCTGGTTTACGTGCAACAAAATCTCTTGATCGTCACTAAATATCTTGAGCGTCACACTTAGTTTTATTTCCTTAAAACGCTTATAATTGCAGTTTTTTTAAATACATTGTTACAAGGCCTATTACTTTGCAAGGAACCTTTAAGTTTAAGTCTTTTTTTTTAACAAAAATTTACATATTTTCATCTTAAAATTTTAAAGTAACTAGTCACTTTTTAAAAAAAAATGAAAAATCAAGGTGAAACGTGATTTTGTGTTTGTAATCGAAAAGGTGATTTTCACAAAAGTCGATCTTGAGAAACAAACGAACACCGTAGTAAGCTTGAATTTCAAATATTTTTGCATATTTAGCGATTTTTTATACATATTTGGTGTGTGACGCTCAAGATAGAAATCATAGAAAACCTAAAAAAAAAATCAAAAATATTGATTTTTTTGAGAGCCTAAAAGTACCACCGGATTCTTCATCAACTTCTACATAAATTGGCAACTCTTACAGGCGAATTGAAAATTGTTGTGAACGTTTTTTTTTGAAATTGACCCATATGTCTCCTCTGATCTTCTGGCCCGATTTAAGCACATTTTTGTCTGCCCAGGTCAGCGAAAATGTATTTGCTTTCGTGTCAAAATCACCACTTCGGAAGGGCACAATCCACCTCTCGCACATTAAAATCGATGGAACATATTCAGGATAAGCTTGGGTGGGCGAAACCTCCCGCAAATGATGCTTTGTTGGCACAAAATTTTCGAAGCAAAAAAAAAAAAAAAACTTTGCTGTTCGCACTATTTCGTTCAATGACTAATTGATAATAAATGACAGATGTTTACACTCCAAAATGCCATATAAGGTATTAACCACACAAACCATGTGTAAAAGATTCGCTATCTGTTCTGAATCTCGAATTTTAAAGTTATACAACATTTCCTTAAAATCTGCGAAAAACAATCGCGGTTGTTATTTTAAGTTTTAATAATATGACGTTGCATTTTTTTAGTGTATTTTAATATTTTTGACATACGATAATTACAATGAGACCTATAAACTGATGTAAGTTTTATTAAATATAAGCAAACACTGTAATGATAATATTAATAATTTACGTTAAATTTAAAACAGACATACTCGTAATTTTTGTGCCGTTAAAAATAAATGATTAACGCTAATGGATTTAGAATTATATACCAACACATTTCTGTTAACGCAACTTAAATATCATTCAAAATTTTTTGTATTTATTCCACCCTAAGCTAAAATTGTTCTCTTGTCCAAATGATAAAAATTTAATAAATATAAATTTTAAACAAATATACAAAATGAAAATATATTTAATTAAATAGAAATGTTTAAAATTGAATTTGTATGTTTAACTGCCAGAAATTCTGACAATTAAAGTTTTGCAATTAAATAAATGACATAAACACCAACAACAACATCGATGACGACGTCGACAACAAATTCCAGGAACTGAAAAAATACGCGACTATAAAATTGATGACGACTTGAATGTTGTTCATACAGTTTATGAATTGTATGTTGTAGTAGGTACTAAGTTCTCTATGTTGTACAAAGGCGTGAGAAATGCATTTAATTTTCGTAACAACCAGGGCTCCAGTCAATACGGCGACGAGTAACTCAACTAATTGTATATGTATGTGTAAATGAGTACATGTGTATAAGTGAGGCAGTTTTAAAGTAATGTAAATAATTTTAATAGATTTACGAGTATGTATTAAATGAAATATACAAGTACATGTACTACAATATGTACCCAACAAATATTACACCATTTACAGATAACTTTCAATTCAAGACCAAAAAAAAAATGTTATATATCAAATACAAAATCAGATCTCATTAGATATGCATAGATCGATATTTAATCTTGTTAAAGTTCATTTGAAAAATGGAATATAATAATGGTTTAGATATCTCAAATATGTTACTAGACTAAATGAGATCAAAATTGATCTCAAAATTTTTGGGATCCAATAATATTAATATTAAGATCCTGATAGATCGCAAAATATACTATGGGATTAATTTATATATAATTAAATGTTATTATATCCAAAAAAGATAAAATGATAGATACAAATATTTTGAAATTTAATTAAATCTACATCAATTCAATAAAATGGTAAATTTAAAAAAAAAAATCTAAAAGAAAATAAAATGTGTGTAAAATAATTTTGTCATTAGGTTCGTATATGTCTGGTAGGGTGTCCCTTAAAGACAGATTTGTCATTACACCTCCAGTTTTATTACAAATGGTTTCAAATGGAAGAAATCAATTGTTTTTTAGAAAACTTTAGCCAGTGCTATACAAAATCTTAAGAGACATATTATTTTTTTACGGTTTTTAAAAAAGTTCCCACATAAGCCTTTTATAAGTTGTAATACATCAACTAACCACAGAAAATCGGTTAGTTGATGCCCGGACGAGATGAGTTCTTTTCATCTTTTCTCACAAGTTTAGCCAACAGCTGTAAATCTTAAAGCTTTTTATTTGACAGGGTTGCCACAGCGCAACTACTAATTTTACCATTACTGGCAACAAATTGGGAATCCGGCATGTATACTAATATTTAAACACAATCTATTCTAGTTAATTTAAAAAATATTTTTCTTTTAACAATGAGTAGAAATTAAAAGTGGTTATTTAATTAAAATTTTACTTATTTCCTATCACTTTCATTTCTTAGATTACTCTTCAGCCGTTGGCATATGGAATTCCGGTTTTCAAGCAAAAGGAACACAAAAAATAATAAAGACAAATAGAAAACAGACACAACTCTGTATTTTATTAATCTTAGAAGTGTTTATAAGTATATATAATAAAAAATATCTCGAATAGATGACGCTTAGTTTTCATACATGCAACAAAAAATGTTAATGAAATTTAGTAGATTTTAAAGTTTGGTTTGCTGTTTTTATTTAACTAATGTTTAGCAAAAAGTTTATGCTAAGTTTAGTGATTTTTCCCGCAAAGTATTTTTTAACTAATATATAGTAACTTTTTTCTATTTTTACAGACTTATTGTGCTTGTCAAAACAAAATCACCAAAACGTTGATGTACCAAATGTTGATGTAGAGCCGCCCGCTCCAGTACCAAATGATTAAAATAATCCAGGCTGTTTGGCTGGTGTACTTCTGGCACCCAGTAATTTTCTTACACACGCTATAAATTTATTGCTTATTTTCCATTTGTTTGACATTTTTTATAATTTGTTTGCAATATCACAAACTTTTTAATATTTGTTGTTTATAAAATGTGAAAAAACAAAAATAATCTAATTTTTTGTAAACTTGTTTAATTTGCGAACTAACTAGTTCAATCGAACTAATCACCCAATTGAACTATATTACCCAGTTCGCCATTATTTGCTCCTTTAGTTCAATCGTTAATTTTGTTCTTTGGCCAAAAAGTAGTATAATGGCATAAGTCCGACCACTTCACAATATATTCAACCCAATAGTAATTTTGTTCTAATTGAAAAAAAAATATTTGTGTCCGCGACGCCCCCTCATGGTATTCGCAGGGCATTAAAGTTGGAAAAGTTTTCGAATATCTTTCGAATGACGTGCAATATTAATGCATTTAGTAGTGTAGTAAATTAACCCACTGCAGCCCAGTTTCGATTTTTTGAATTTTTTTTATTCTGGTTTTTTGGAGAAAAGGTCCCTTTATTCAAAAAGTTTTCATAATTATAAAAAAAATGTATATAAACATTGAGAGTCAATTCCACAAGCTTTCACATGCCATTATAGCTCTTGAAATAAAAAGTATTAAAGGTTAATGTTAAAAAATTATATAAATATAATTATATCAATCTATACATATAGAAAAATTTTTTTTATAATTTCGAACTATAATAAATCGTAAAAAATTGTTTTTTTTTAATAACATTCAATATTTTATACAAAATATTAAGGTTATTCGCTAGGAGTGTTATATGTGTTGTACACTCTAAACAATGATTGTAAATTTACTACTATAAAACGAGTAATGTTTTATGTATTATTACGCAAATTCGGTAAATTTATACATTAAAATGCGTAAAACTATATTGCGCACACTTTTATATACAATAATATCCACTTACAGTATTTTTACCAATTATGTGTTTACAATTAAACACATTATGCCTAAAAGTAGTATTATTTTGATAAATAAAATCTTCACGCACAAAGTTTGTAAATATACGAACTTATAATAGTAATTAATATTTTGACATTTTAAAATTGAAAAAAAAATGAAACAAATTAAAAAAAGCCAAAAAAATATAAGAAATTTAATTTATTGACAATTTTAATGGAAAAAAGTGTAGTATTTGTGATAGTGTTTAGTTTATTTCCAAGTGTTTGCAGCCTAATTGTGGAAAAATATTTTCAAAATATAATGTATGAACAGAGCTTTAAAGAATAAAATTCTTCATTCGATTTATTCAGTCGGTTTTAACTTAATCGATTTAAAAATATCGCTAATATTGAAAAAAATTGCCAAAATTGAAAAAAATCGCTAAAATTGAGAAAATCTTTAAAATAAAAAAAAAATCAACAAAAATGAAAAAAAAATAATCTCAAAAATTAAATAAAAATCTCCAAATTTGAAAAAAAAACGCTAAAATTTAAAGAAAATCGCCAAAAATTAAAAAAATCGCTTAAATTTTAAAAAATCGCAAAAACTTAGAAAAATTCCTAAAATTAAAAGAAAATCGGCAAAAATTAAAAAAATCGCCAAAAATTAGAAAAATAGCTAAAAATTAAAAAAATTTCAAAATTAAAAATAAAAAATTTGCAAAAAAAAAAAAATCGCCAAAAATGAAAAAAAATTTTCAAATTGAAAAGAAAGCTTAAATTGAAAAAAAAACGAAAACTATTGACGAGAAACTTAAAATAGCTGTAAATGTATCTTTATTAGTTTTCGAAACACAGGCGATGTTCCAAATAAATTCTCTTTTTGCTTTGCGATGTTTTGTTTTTGAGAAAAACGCGATCTAGGAACCTAGCCAATCAGGCCGGTATTGGGGTTGAGTTTTGAACACCTGTGCAAACATTTTTCCAGTTGCTTTTTTATTTTTTGAGTTATGGACGTTTTTTATTTAGTCAATTTTTAAAAGGTACATATTTCGAAAACTAATGGAGCTGGGGGAAAAATTGCTTCACCATTGTTTAAAACTCAACCCCATTACCCCTACAACGATCCTAAATTTCGATTTGATTGGCTGGATTCGTAAATCGCGTTTTTCTCGAAAAGTTAGCATCGCAGATAAAAAAGAGTATTTATTTGAAACATCGCCTATATTTCAAAAACTAACAGAGATAAATAAAAGACACGGACAACTTTTTCCAATTTGTGCAATTTTTTATCAATTATGTTGATTTTTTTAAATTTTTCGCGATTTTTTACTTTTGCCGTTTTTAAATTTTGAAGTTTTTTCATTTTGGCAATGTTTTCACTTTTAGCAATTTTTGGGGATTTTTTTTTAATTTTGGCGATTTTTTAATTTTGGCAAATTTTAGTAATTTATTTTTAATTTTGACGATTTTTTTAAATTTTGTCGATTTTTCAATTTAAGTAATTTTTACTTTTTTGGCGTTTTTTTTTCAATTTTGGAGATTGTTTTAAATTTTTGGGGATTTTTTTTCATTTTAACGATATTTTTTTCGATTTAAGCATTTTTTTTCAATTCTGGCGGTATCTTTCAGTTTCGCTGATTTCGGCAAATTGTAAATCGATTAAGTTAAAAATAGACTGAATTCCCAATTATTGAATTCGCAATGATCAATGAATCCGATTTGATTTTTTAAAAATAGAATTCAATCTTTGGAGCTCTGTACATGTACAACTACTTGTATACAAATATTTATTATTAAATTTATTATTATACAACACATTAATAAAACTCTTTCTTAAAATTAATTTTTTATTTTATTTGAAAACTTTTTCGGGTTGTTATTCTTTCTTAGCGGAAGGTAAAGATACACATTTTTAGGGGGTTTTTACACTTATAAACATGTCTTTTTACGCATTTTATAAGTATAATTGCACGTAAATCATGTTTTTTTACACGAAAATTTGGTAAAATTACGCATTTATTTATAAATTTTATCAAAATTTTACGCACTTCCATTGTAAATTTACCAACTTTGTGTTCACAAACTTACTCTCAATATGCGTATTTTTTTCATTTATACAAATAGAGTAAATTTACCCAACTTATAGTAGGAGTACAGTTTCCTACTATAAGTTGGGTAAATTTCAACAGAAATTAATTAGAGTGTATAGTCGTATCGAAAATTGAGATGGTACAATTTAATTTTAAGATATACAACAATTTATGGAGTATGATACAACATTTGTACCGATGTTTAGTGTATAAGTGTGCTAACAGATTGGAAACTCAACCCAAAAAAACATAAAATTTTCTTAAAATCGAAAATTTAATTGTACCATCTCTATTTTTAAAATACAACACTTAGTACATCTTGTGAGCCCTGTTATTGTATACATGGAACCTGGTACACGCAGAAAAAACTGGGAGAATATTATCAAAGCGCTATGTAAACTACATAAGATTGGAGTTAGTTTTCCAAATTATTAGTAAAATATTTTGTTGTTAACTTCATTTTGATCAATTGTGATAATCGTTAACTTCGAGCTCATATATAAGTTCTCATTTAGTAAGATAACTAGGTTATCTGAATGTTTGATATTGGCATGGGATTGTCACTTCTTTCAAAACGTGTGCTTATTTTTAATAAAAATTATATAAAACTTGTAAAAAGGACAAAGTACGGGAGTAACCCTCTTTACATCTTGTTTTTAAATAAAAAAAAATAAGTGTAAAAGTAAAAAGGGGAATAAAAACAAAAGGCATGTATTTTATATCTACCAAAGGTAGAGCTGGCACATAACGAACAAGTTTTCAATTAATTTTTCATCAATGGTGATAATCGTGAACTTCGAGCTCATAAAATAGTTCTCATTTACTGGGATAACTAGGTTATATGAATGTTTCATGTTTTGCAAATGGATTGTCACTCCTTTCAAAACTTGTTCTGATGATGGGAACCTAAAAATTCCCAAAATAGATCTACACAACAATCCTGAAAGTGGTCAATTAATAAATTTGAAAACAAAAACTCTATAGATTATTTGTAAGGATTAGAATATCCTAATAATGAAATATAGAGTATGGCCTCGAACTTCAATAATTTTCATATTCATTGCACAATTAAAGGTCAAAAAAAAACATGGTTTTTATTATTAATAAAACTTATATCGAACTATGAGTAGTTTCAAAAATATTCTACATCTGTCGAAACTGAATTAAGAAACTTTTTATTTCTCAATGTTTTTGAAGTGAGAGGGACAGGCTTAGGTAATACTATACTTAAAAACTAGGACATGCAAAGTTTCACGTTGAAAAGCTTCACCTTAAATTTAATAGTCGAAAAATTAAAAAATACTTCCAACTTACAAAATTTCTTTCATGCATTTTATTTTTTTTACTCACAGTTTTAACTTTTAAATCCAAACCAATACAAATTGGTGTAACTAAACTTGTCACATAAATTCATTAAAAAAAGTAATTTCCATAAAGCTGCTTGATGAGAAGTTGTATGGTGGCTACCAAGTCAAACATAAATGTTCTAATTTTTTCACTTTCGTAGTTTTTTTAAATAGTATTTTTGAGCGATTAAATAGTATTAACTTTGAGAAAATAAACTTTAAAACTTGTATAACTTATACAGCTTTACGTATACCAATTTTATGTCAGCGCACAAAAAACGGGAAACGAATGTCACATAATTATAAGGAATTTATTAAAAATGTATGTTTTTTGCGTTTGACATTCACAATTATATTTGAAATTGGCTTGCATATTACGTGAACAAAGTTCCTTAGCACACAGCAACTCCAATTCACAAATTCGAAACAACTCCAATTCACAACAATTTTAAACGCAAACATTTTAAACACTTTTTGTAAAAGGCATGTCTTGAAAACACATCCAGGTAGAAATGGCCAACCGTACAAAAATAATACACACACAATATTTTTTCCGTAAAGACTACCCAGCAAAAAATAAATTGGATTTGGTAAGCAGTAACTACATGTTATGCTTCCAAAATAGCGCTTCACCGCCTTGCATACCAAAAAGCAATTCCGGAATGCATATTGTACTGCTTCTTAAAATGCCTTATTTGAAACAGTAAATAATGCATACAATGAAGCAATAAAGAATGTATACCATGAAGCATTAATGTTGTCAACATACAAAAAAGCGCTGCTTATTGCCTAAGAAGGCATAGATTAATTGCTTTTAAGACCACATGAAAGAAGCGCTTAAAAGATACATACCAAGTCTAACATCGCAAACAAAAGTCATGCCTGCTAGATATGCTTTGGAAGCGCTACGTAATTAAATAATGCCTTCCGGAAGCGCTTCTGGGTAAGCACTATTTTTTTCTAAGTACAGAATATACACATTAACATAACCGAAAGTCAGTTAAAAACAGGACTACTTACTTTTCGTTTAAAACAATTGCTTAAAACAATTGTATTTTTTAGTTTATTTTCAACTGTTCAAAAGAATTAAGTGACCAAATCGCTAAAAACAATATATTGTCTTCGCTTATTTCAATACTCAATATAATATACAACTTGTTATTTTAAATATAAACTTTTAACTATTACCGAAAGTCCGTTATTTTGTTTATTGAATAATATACAGAAAGTTAAAAAATATATTTCTTTTGTAATTTAACTGTATATTCCATTCGAACAACTTTACAGATTAAACTTTTAAATAACTGTTGATTATTTGTGGAAAAGTTTTGTGAGTGTAGTACTGACAAACCCCTGTTAATTTTGTAAAACCCGCCGTGCTAAAAATTACCAATCGTGCAACCAACCAAAAAAACACTATTTTGTTTGCAAAGCATGTGTTTTGCCAGTGCGACCCATAAAATTCTCCATCAATATTATTTTAACCAATATTGCAACCAATTAGGACCATTACCTCTTTTCTATATATTATTATTCTTGACACATTTAAATATGGTGTAAATGAGTAAGACGGAACTGTATTGCTGCTTTTGAAATGTGTTTAATTATACATATTTCTCAAAACGAATTAAATTTAAGGTACTTTAAAAGCATAAAATTTTTTGAACTTGCAACGTTATACCAACTGTGTCATGTTCGCTAAAACCAACGGTTAGCCAGTGTTATCAATCGGGTACTAGGACAATACTCTCAGCTAAAAGATTAACTCTGTCAATTTAATATATCAAGGTGGCGCCGATAGTAATCCGGCATAAAAGGACAGCGCCAACAGCCTCTTAACGTTAATTTTTACCTGACTTTGTATTGTTGTTTTGTTAGCGTTGCCAACCGAAATTATGTAAAACACAAAGTTGCGCACAATTAATAATATATAAAGTTAGATTAACTGTTAATCAACCGTTTTGTGCTTGATTAAGCAGTTACTACAATTTTTATGATATTAACTTGGCTATGTGAATGCCCCAAAGGCAAAAGAAAGAACACATTTTTGCGAGAAAAAAAAAAATGGAAGCTGATTAAACATTAAAAGCAATACTAAACTCAAATAAAAAATTTAGTAAAGTCAACAAAAAAATTTGCTGAGTCAGCAAATTTTTAGTTAGGAGGGTGCTTGCAAAAAAATGGCTAATGTCAGCAAAATATTTTGCTGAGAATCAGCGAGCTGATTTTTAGCAACAAAATTAGTAGATTCAGCAGAAGTTTTGCTAAAACTTAATGGATTAGAAATTAAAAAACCCTTGCTAAACATTAATAAAATGTTTGCTGAATATTAGTAGACTGAAAAAAAAACTCAAAAAAATTGTAGAAAATTTGTACTTTAGTTAATTTATTTTGCTGAAAATCATAAAACATATTTTTGTGATTCTTTTTAAAATAATTTACAATGCGTTACAAAATATAAAAATTTTTATACTCCCACATTGACGACATGAATTAATGTAATATCTGCAAATATATAGAAATAATTATATATAACATAAACAAAATTATCTTTCAACTACTTACATCAATGGTTGTCTCAATGATGCTATCTTTTAAAGGAACACTAATGCCGCAGAGAATTATAGAAACGAAACGAAAAAATAACAAAATGTAACATATACAACCCGTTTTTTTGCAATAAGAAAAAGGAAACATAAAAATTTACCTAAGAAGTATGTCCTTGTCTTTCGCTTTAGTCTGTCTACCTGGTGTATATTTGTTAGCAACTTGACCACTTAATTTGACTACAAATACACATTTAATCTTTTTTAAATTTAAATATTATATTTTGTCTTTTATTTAATTAATAGACAATTACTTTCACAAGCCGATGAAAACGCAAAATTTAAGTTGTTTCAATCGACAATTTTGTTTTATGTATAAAAAACAGATACACAAATCTTCCATGGTTAATTTTTTTATGTGTCTTACTAGAGTTGTGAGTTTTAGTATAAATTTCCTCTTCACAACTTCATATTGACATCTAATTCATTCTGCGTATAACTTTTAATCTGGTTGTCGTTCACACTATTGATGTGCTTATCAGCTCAATTTTTTAGCAAAATAAATTAGTAAAACATTAGTAAAATATTAATAAAACATTAGTTCAAAACAGTTAAGTGCTGGCTAAGTATAACTAAAATTTTAGTTTAAAACATAATTTTAGCAAAAAATTTGCTGAAAAATAGTATACCTGATTTACAAGATGTTTTACTGACTTTTCTACTAAGTTATTTTTTTGAGTGTAATACTTAACGTTTTGAGAATTCTCAAACGCACATGGAAGAATTGGAAAAATAATAATTCATTTCGAATTATATCTAGAAAATGTACTACGATATAATACATTGTGTATAAAAGCCAATCTATTTATTGTAAATATTCTACGAATCCGATGTACAACATTTATTCATACATATAAAATTCTCTATACAATATAAAAAAAAGATATATAATAAAAGGATTTCGTTTATATTTGATGTTGTTGTTGTTAAATTGTTGCTAGTGTTGTTTGTTTCTGCTGCTATACTAAAATGTTGTTAAAGTCATACAGCACAAAATGTCGCGACATAATGTATAACGACGCCAAATGGCATAAATTTCAATTAAATTTGAAAACACCAAAAACAAACAACCGAACAAGTGTAGTCCAACTATAACAAAACTTTTATATATTTTTTTTTTTTAATTCATTGTATATAAAAGGTTTTAACTAAATGTAATTACCTCCCTGATTGCAATTACTTTACGGATATAAATATTTTTATACTACATATTTTTTTTATTTTTAAAATTCATGTAAAAGCATAGAGATACACATTTGTATAAAACAACACTAACATACAAATATACACGCACTAACAAAAATCCTTAAAAACTTTTACTAGGGAAAATTGTTAGTTTTTATGACTACAATGCAGCCAGCCATGTTGTTATTGTATAACGTTACAGTGTTGTTCAATACTAGAGCAACAGAAATTCGAAAATGTCAAATTTTGACGCTCAAGATTTTCGGTGGTCAAAACGTTTTAAATTGTTTATAGGTATATTTACATTGAAAATTACTTTTCTAAGATCACTACTCAACAATAATTCACTTTTTCAACGTCCTTTTACTGTTCTTTTTCCATTATTTTGGTCTCCCAAAACTTATAGCGAAATTTATGTAAAGGGTGTTTTTTTATAGACGTATACAACTTTGAAATGGAATAAAACAAAGGTGAATTTTTAAATTGACATAAAATTTACTTTATTCGAAAGATAGTCTTCTGACATTTTAACTTAAGTATGACTTCTGGCATGTGACCGCCACGACTGGCTCGGCCGTAGTCCAATTTAGAGGTCCAATTATCGATGACTTTTTCCAACATTTGTTGCCGTATAATGGCAATAACTAGGCGAATGTTTTCCTTTAAGTCCCGGTTCACACATGGCAATTTTACTTGCGCAAGTTTTTTTCAATTCTCCTTTGAACTTGCTTTTGTGTTCACACAGGAAAAGTTTGTTTCAGCAATTTTCGTTTTCTTTAGTTCGTGTTGAAAATTGCGGATGACAAAACAAAACGGAATCGGAGTACGGGCAAGTCTGTACCCCTTCCATTCTCTTTTCCTCCCTCTTCTATAAACTCAAGACTTGCGCAAGTAAAATTGCCGTGTGTGAACCGGGACTAAGCGGTCAATCGTTTCGGCTTATCGGCGTAGACTAACGACTTCACATGTCTCCATAGAAAACAGTCCAGCGGCGTTAAATCGCACGATCTTGGAGGCCAATTTACAGGTCCGAAACGTGAAACTATGCGGTTACAAAACGTTTCCTTCAATAAATCAATTGTAGCACGAGCTGTCTGATATGGTGCGCCGACTTGTTGAATCCACAGCTCCTGCACATCATGGTTGTTCAATTGATAAACGAAAATGTCAGTAAACATGGCTTTATAGCGGTCAACATTGACTGTAATGATCTGACCAGCATCGTTTTTAAAGAAGTACGGACAAATGATTTCTCCAGCACATAAAGCACACCAATCAGTCAGTTTTTCTGAATGTAACGGTGTATTAACATACACTTGAGGGTTATCATTACGCCAAATACGCCAGTTTTGTTTATTGAAGTATTTATTTAACGAAAAGTGAGCTACATCGCTAAATAAAATACGCTTATGAAAATCGGGATCAACGGCAATCTTGTTTTGGGCCCATTCACCGAATCTACGCCTTGCTAGGTAATCTTGAGGCTTCAATTGTTGGACGAGTTGGATTTTATAAGCACGGAAACCAAGGTCTTTGCGCAAAATCTTCCATAAAGTTGATGGACACATATCTAAGTCCTGTGCACGATGGCGGATAGACTGATTGGGGTCTTCCTCTACGCTACGCTCTACAGCAGCAATGACTTCTTCTGTACGCACTGTACAACGTCTCTGTGGATGCATATTATGATTTAGAGGGAACGAGGTGCGAAAATGTGCCGTGGGTAATCGAATTAATTGCTCTGATGTACAATTATGTTGACCGTAAAATGTACGTAGTTCGCGATACTTATTTCGAACAGAATCATGATTTTGAAGCGTCGTTGTCTATTTATATTGAAATGCCAAGCCAAACTATATATAAATCACTTGACAGATGACAAAATGGCTGCCGGTTAAAAAGTGTTGCAAACTTAAAGTTTTATACCTGTATGAAAAACACCCTTTATATTGACCTCTATAAAATTAGATATTAAACATATATGCTATACGTAATAAACTATGGTATATCTATTGTCTTATATAATATATGTGATCATATATGATGCAATATTAGCTATACAATTTAAGATATTTTTTTTGTGTGTGATGTCTAAATTATTTTCTAATTTTATCATTGGAATTAAGTAAATCCAATTTGATCTTAAAATATCTTATTTGATAAACCATTTTTTCATCTTTTTTCATCTAATTTGATGTAATTAGATCCTTGTCATATTTTGGGTTCTATCATGGTCTTAAATTAGGTATCATTGGATCCCCCAATTTTGAGATACATTTTATCTAATTTGATCCAGTACTATATTTGAGGGCTCTTATAGGATATTATTGGATACCCAAATTTCGAAATAAGCTTGGATAAGAATAAATATCGGTGGATAAGAATAAATATGTGGTTTTTTCAAATTTTTGGTTGCCACATTTCTGTTTAAAAACGTCCTGCCAGATAATTTTTGAATCAAAAAAGTTTTTTTTTCAACGCATTTAAGCGAATGGTTTTATTCAACTTTACTTAATTTTAGCAGTAAAAAATTACTCATTTAAGCGGGGCACGCATTAAAGAGGGTCGCATTTAAACGGAAATACTTCAGTACAATTCACATGATTTTTTTGTTGCCAGCACTTTTTGCACATTAAAACGGTGAACGCGTTAAAGCGGGGCGCATAAAGCGGGAACTACTATCAAATGAGATCTGATTTTGTATTTGAGATATAAATTTCTT
This sequence comes from Delia radicum, assembly GCA_021234595.1. NCBI lineage: Eukaryota > Metazoa > Arthropoda > Insecta > Diptera > Anthomyiidae > Delia > Delia radicum. Next base: position 55,597,607 of record CM037853.1, read on the forward strand.
TACATCGGACAACTCAAAAGACATAAAAATATTTTGTTTTTCAACAGAGAACGTTCTAAAGGCAAAACTTGTTTTTGTCGTATTATTTGTCCATTAAAAAATGTCGGAAATTCTGTAATGTTATATATTCAGCAGAATTCAATAAATGAAAAACATCTGAACAGTTTAGGAGATATAACTGAAATAAATATTTGCCGTTTAACTTTTGTCAGTCACTGTGAGTATGAATAGAAATAATGATTGTATGTTTATAAGGGTGTCCCGAAAAAAATAATTTAAATAACAGCATTCGAACGTTGTGCATTAATAAAGTGAATACACACAAAAAAAAATAAAATACATAATTTTTTATGAAAAAGTTCATATTTTTAAAGGTTCATACTATTTATGAAATTTACTTACTATTTATGAAGTGTTCCTAGCATTTATGAAAACGTACATAAAATTCCCAGTATTATAGCAATTTATGGAAGTTTTCTTAAATATTAGGATTTTGTTCATTGGCAAATTTTTTAAGTACTTTTTCATAAATATTAAGTGTTTCATATATTTTCAGAACCTCGTCATAATTTACGAGACACAAACTTTCCCAGTATTTTTTATGAACTGTTCATAAAAGTTATGAAAAAGTTCATAAATTAGTACATTGACAAATTTTTCATAAAATATTCATAAATTGTATTAATTTTTTTTTGTGTATGGGAAAACAAGCACTCAGAATATTACGTAGTTAACTATTTGACTATAAAAGAATATGCATTTAGTTTTCAAAAAAATATTTATTTCAACTTTTTTTTTTTTTTGCTCAAAATAATTTACTACGATTTACCGATTTGTTTTAGTTTCAACGCAAACAAAGAATAGTTTCAAATAACAGAACATAACTTTTATTTTTACTGATCTGCAGTTAAAATTTGAACATTAACAAACTATTTATTCTTATTCTTATGAATTTGTTATTTATTTAAACAATATGTAGAAATAAATAACAAGAAACATTTGATTTAAACGAAAAGTAAGTAGACTGGCTATTATAAGTGATCTATCATTTATGTTAAATTACATTTTCAGTTAAAACTAAAAACTATTTTGATTGAGCAAAAAATTTTAGAGCGAATCTTTGCTTCCTAACCAGCAAGTAAGGTGGGCAATATTGATGTACAAGGGCGGCTCAATAAGTCCGTGACTTTTTTAATGAAACACAATTTTTTTTTTTTTGCAAAAAAAATTATTTTTCAACATAATCTCCTTTTAGCTCAATACACTAAGTCCAACGTGTATTAAATTTTTTTATCCTTTTCAAAAAATAGCATTTTCGAGGTCCATAAAATAGGCATTATTTTGATCAATAATTTCATTGCTGGAGCTCTTTCCACCGAGCCATTTCTTTTGGTTTGGAAATAGAAAATAATCACTGGGGGCTAAATCCAAGGACTATGGCGGATGAGGTACCAATTCGTAGCCCAATTCATGGAATTTTGACATTGAGACTGCACAAGTGTGCACCCGTGCATTATGTTGATAAAAAAAAACATTTTCTTGACCATATGGGGTCGTTTGTTTTTGAATTCTCATGAAATCGGTCCAATAAGTTGGCATAATATTCGCCGTTTCCCTTTTGAAGGTAATCGATGTTTATTGTCCTGATTGCATCCGAAAAATCTGCTGCCATCAAATTATTGGCCGACAAACTTACCTTGGCCTTCTTCGGAGCCGTTTCACCCGGAGAAACCCATTGTTTACAAAACGCCGCAAAAACTCATTCGAATTGCTGTTGAGAAACTCCAAACAATTCTTTGAAGTTGTCACACGATTACGTTTATGGTCAGTTGAGAGCAAACGCGGCACCCATCTTGCAGACAGCTCTGGCATCAACAATCTCACGCACTTTTACTCTTCGATCGGCCAACACCATATCGTGGATTTTTTCGACATTTTCGTGTGTATTGACCTCAATTGGCCGTCCAGAACGTTCAGCGTCATTTGTACTTGTGCGACCACAACGAAAGTCAGTAAACCACTTTTTAACCATTGAAATCCCCATAGTATTTATCAAGCTTTTCCTTGGTTAGATTGACGGTTTTTTTTCGCAAAAAATAATGTCGAATGCGCACTCGAAATTCACTTTTTCACATTTTTAAAAAATCCACGAGGTTGTATGCTTTGAACATATGTTAAATGCAAAGTAAATAACGGAACTTGCTCAAAATTTGACAGTAGTCTATTAGCAGGTGGTAATTGATGGGACCAGTGTTGCATTTCATATAACTACAAGGGAAGTTCGAAAAGTCACGGACTTGTTGATCCGCCCTCTTATATCGGTAAAAAAAATTAAAAAATACCATCTCGTAACAAAAAATATGTTTAAAATTTTGGCTTGATTAATTGTGGCCTAGTAATGCTTCCTTTATGATAAAAGACTTTTATGGAAATATATAATTTTAAAGTGTTTATTGCAATTATAGACTAGATTTGGGCCGTAGAAAATTTTATAATATCAGGTTCTTCAAATCGCAAATCGCAAATTGTAAGATTCATGTTTGGACAAAATTTATTAAACACATTTTTTTTAATTTTGTTTTTATAGTAAACTTCTCATTATGGTACCTTTGATATCACTTAGCAAAAAAAAAAAAAACTTAACTGTCTTTTTCATAATCTTTAATTGCTTCAAAAACATCAATATTTTTATTTATTTTTCCCATATGCAGCCTATTATTCCTTCGCATCGTTTGAGTGGTATTACTAGTGTACAAACGAACAGTTCGGCCAAAAATCTATAATTGGTAGGTTTTTCGGTTCCCAAAGGCAATGAGGATAAACTTTCGTATTAAGAGACATGTTTGTTGAGCCGAATTAATTCGGTTTTCTGTATAAACTTTGCGAAATGCCGAAGCTTAGCTAAAAAGCTAAAAGTTTGGCCACCGAACTATTTTCGATTTGGCCGAACTTTAGAAATCCGAACAGTGAATTATTGCTTACCTTCTCACTTTTTTTAAAGTTGACACTCAAAATCGCCCAATAAACATGAGCCCAATTAACATTTTTCCATTAGCAAAATTTGTTCATAATTGCTTAAAAATTGCTTACCGAATACCGACCAATTGAAGTTTCTGTCCATCATTGACTTTAATCAATTCTTAAGAAATTGATTTATCGGGACCCCCTAATGTTTATGTATGGGAGTGTATGTGTATTTGTTTGTTATTGTTGCCGGTAATGGTATTGCCTTTACTATTATTGTTGTTGTTGTTATTATTGTTGCTCTTGATGTAGCTTTTTTGTTGTTGATGCTTCTGCTGCTGATGTTGAATCTGTTTTTACACAAAAGACAATTTGTGTTAATTGATAGTTAGTTTGAATGTAATTATAGTCAATATTCATTCCTGTCCATACATTCGGATCTCCCTCCCTCACTACACTCATGGACAGATAATACTGTGTATTCAATAGCAACATAATTGCAACAAAAATTTACAAAAAAAAAATAAATAATGCAATAACAACATGCGTGTTAATATGCAATCCCATGTTACAAATTTTACAGACAAAAACAATACCAACAAATAGTCATTTATGTAACATATACGCTTGCAGGAAAATTCTATAATAACCAATTAACAACTTTATTATATTCTACAAAAAAAAAACAAAAAAAACAAGAAGTTTAATATCATAATTATATGCATAAAAGGATACATTTGTTAAAAGCATAGTTTATCTATAGAAAAACGAAAAGTAAATTACTCTAAAATTAGCTATAGCATTTTACAAGGCGGTGTCGAAATTATGAAATTTTATACTGGAATCTACACGAAGAGAACTTTGCTTCCCCAGCTAAAAATAACCTCGATTTACTAGCAGTAACTACATTTTAATGCTTCCAAGAAAGCGCTTACAAAAAAGAAATTGTGAGGGCATTTTACTGTGCATTCTTTTGAAGCAGTAAATAATGCAGCAGTAAAAAATGCATACAATGAAGCACAAATGTTGTCAATACGCAAAAAAAAAAACGCTTCTAATTTCCTGTGAAGACATGAACTTATTGCTTCTTAGAGCACATAAACGAAGCGCTTTTCATCTGTTCAAAAGAGACATACCAAGTGCAACACTGTTTTTGGCAGCTCAGCTATTTTCGTGTAACATGTTACTGATAAACATGTTCAGTTTGGTCTGAACATCTTTATCAGTGTAACATGTTGCAGGTTATTGAATTTTATTATCAAAATTTATGCTCGGTTAAGAAAGCGCATCGTTCACTTCTTCCAATTTATGGTCAGTTTGGACGACCGTCTGAGGGGGCTATTCGGAATCTTCTGACTAGATTTCTCACCAAATTTACATTATTGGACATTAAACCGTCAACACGCATATGTAAAGTGCGGACAGAGGAAAATATCGCAGCTGTATCCGCCAGTGCTGTTGATGACCGTGGATTATCGATTCGGCAAAGTTCACAGCAATTGAACCTCTGTTACTCCACTACGTGGACAATTTGTGCGGAAGGATTTGGGTATAAAACCTTTTAAAATGCAGCTATTGCAAGAATTGAAGCCACATGACCTACCACAACGGCTATCTTTTGGTGAATGGACGCTGGCAATGTTGGATGAAGATGCACTTTTTATCGGAAAATTGTGTTCAGCAACGAAGCTCATTTCTGGTTGAATATATACGTCAACAAGCAAAATTGCGGTATTTGGTGTGAAGCATTACAACAACTGCCAATGCATCCTGAAAAATGCACTTTTTGGGGTGGATTATGTGCCGGGGACATAATTGGACAGTAATTTTTCAAAGACGACGAAGGCAGGAACATTACTATGAATGGCGGGCGCTACCGTGCGATGATTACAAACTTTTTGGTTGAGATGTGGTTTCAACAAGACGTTGTCACACGCGAAACAATGGCCCAATTGAGAGGCGAGTTTGGTGAACTGTGTATTTCACGTTTGGGGCCGGTCAATTGGCCCCCTAGTTCGTGCGATTTAACGCCTATTTTTGTAGGGCTATGTTATTGCTCACGTCTACAGGGACAATCCCGCAACGGTTGACGCACTGGACGCCAATATTGAAGAATTTATTCGTAAAATACCGGCCGATATGTTGGAGAGAGTATGCCAAAATTGAAACCAGCTTATGAACTATTTGAATGACAAATTAAATTAAATTCAATCGTCATAAATAAAAAGTTATTTACTAGGAATCTCAACCAAATTAAAACATTGACCAAAGCTAAATGGTCCGCATTAGCGTATAATATGAATCTATATCATTAGTTTTGGTTTACTGGGTGACTACACCCAGAAAACATACTCGGTAGTAGGAAACGCATTTGTTGCGAACAAATTTTTCGGTTGGAATAAGCATCTGTGCATTTAAACAAAAGAAGTTCTCAATGATTTGGTGATAACTATCAAAAATTCGATAGCTACAACCTGGTCTGTTACTACCGGGTCTGTTTTCTTGGTGTAAACTCCAAAACGGACTAACAACGTCAACAATGGGGAACATTTTATATAGAAGCCAATTTTCAACGATATGCCCGATTACATGGAAAAACAGAAAACAGTTTTGCGTATTTTCAATATTAAAAAAATCTTAACAAAACCACCAAATATTAATCGGGTGCAAAAGTGTAACACTTGCCTTAAAATATAAGAATTCCATTAGCTTTTCGTTACATGTAGTAGTTTTACATGTGTTTTTTCTGATTTTAATACGGACATAACTATTTGTTAACAAAATAACCTTAAAAGAATTATTAGATTTGCTTTCATAGATAAAAATTAAAAACAATATATGAAGGGCTTATTGTAAAAACTCGATAAGCCACATTTACTGTTTTATGGATTTTCGCTGTTTTCTAGGCATCAATTGATTAATATTTGATAGATGTCTTCCTTAAACTTTTATTGCAAGTACCTAAGAGTATAAACATCATGCAAAAGTCATAATGGTTGCAGTTTTTTAACCTTTAAAAGGCGAAAACAAAATAAAAATAAAATGTGGCTTACCAAGTTTTTACAATAAGCCCTTCATATGTATCTGAACAAAGTGAACTCAGTTTTTTTTTTTTTTTTTTGTATATCAAAAAAATCACTTCTGAAGTGGAATTTTAGAGTATAAAGCTGGATCTATCGTTCCGTTGCATTTTCATTTTATGTAGTATTCCTAGTGCTAACTTATTCTGAAAGCAACAAAACCTTAAATATTTCATAAAAGCATTCATATAATGAATATTTCCATTAAAATTAAACATTAAAAAAAAAATAAATACAAAAAAATATATTAAAAGAAATTTATATATTTTAATATTTTGTTATATTACAAAATTGCAAATAAATCATAACAATTATATCAACAATGCACGTTGTGCATTGTTGATATAAATGTGCTAAAGTCCCAAAACTTATTTAACAAATTGTGAAAAGCAATCTGATGTAGGCGTGTCCCTATCCGGATTTCATTCTTGCCCAAGGAAATCTTCAGGGGACTTGTTATTAGAATTTCTAGAGATATTTGTTATGTTAAATCACCAACTCAATGAGAATTTCTTGTCCTCGTCTAGGAGCGAGATTCAAAATTTAAAATATCAAAGAAAAAATAAAAACAACAACAAAAAATTGTCACAATTGGCTTTGTCATCTTTCAAATGCTACTCTGTTTTTTTGACAGACCTAGCAATGTAGTGACGTTTATTCAAGTAAATCAACAATAGAAAATCATATGTTTTCTCTTAGTGTCAGTTACATTTAAATTTGCACAAGCACCTGCATATTTGTTATTTAAATTTATTTTCATCGGGATAAACATTAATTGCGTTTATAGTAATTAAATGTGCTAAAGTCCCAAAACTTATTTAACAAATTGTGAAAAGCAATCTGTGTCCAGGTTTTGTTTTGGAAATTCGTCAAGATGCAGGTCATCATATTCTCCAAGGTTCATTCGTTAGTCATGAAAAGGTCATGTATAGTTAGAGTTTGTAGTATATGGAACTCTGTTATACCGTATTGTGAAAGGCATTTTGCTCACTCGGTGAAGGAATTTAAATGCAAATTAACTTCACATTTATGAATTCGTTGAATCATTATATTGGTAGTGGATATTATAAAAGATGTGTGACATAAAACAAAATAAATTTTAATACATTATTAGGGAAACATTTCCATATTCCATAGCTAGGGTTAAGTTAACATAAGTTCTTTATTTAGAAAATAATTTAAATACTTATAATTTAAAGTTATTACAAATTTTATTATAGATTATGAATAAATAAAATTGAATTTGAAATTGAAATGAGCAGATCTTCTACATTAAATTTATGCTAACATATTTTCACGTCTTGTGCAAATTTTTTCGCAAATTGCGAAAACCCTAATTAAAAAAAAAAATGTTTCGGCCTCTTGGAATGGAATAATAAGGTCGGAAAATGCATAAAATTATATTTAGTTTGCAAAAAAAACGCATTTATTGCAAATTTTAGTGCATATGACTATAGTTCAAACATTTCACCCTCAAAATTCAAACTTTTAAATTTAATTTTATTTAATTAATTTTATGCCAGCTAAACACTTGTTCTGCCCCATAGTGCAATGTTTAGATATTCTATATATTTATATGGAAAATTTTTCATTTACATGTAAATATTATGTAATACTAAATAACATGCTCTATGTGAATCAGGGTGACTAATATATATTAAAACAATTATATAAACTTTAAAATTTTAAACCCATTTGTCCATTTTCAAGAAATTTTACTAGTTTTTACTCGTAAAATTTCTTCCAGCTAAAATTAGTAACAACCCTATGGGGAATGAGGAGTCAATTAACCTAAAAGGACTGGTTAAAGAAGGACTTATCACAGGAATGGTATAATTTAATACTGAAGTGGGTTAAGCAGTGTCAATAGTCCTAAAATTAACAATCCTGTGATTGGTAAAGGGACGTCATACCACTTAACCAGAATGTTTATTAACACGAAAAAGCCAGTTGGCCAGAATTTTACCCATTGGAAGCTGTTTAGTTGTCGTTTATTTTATACAACATGGCCCATTTGCGACAGTCTTGTGGTATGCCCGTCTTTGGTTAGTTGTGGCATGCCACTACGTGGTTTATAGGCAGGACAAATGACCCCCTCCTATGACAAGCCAATGTTAAAGTTGCCAGTTGTTTACATAGGGTAGGGTTTAGCAGAAGACCGGTCTCTGGCACGAAGGGACCGATCCTGTGGCACACGCGGGACCGGTCTCATTCCCCATACGGTAAATATAATATAATATAAAAAAATCGGAAGACTAGCAAAATTACAATTTTTTCATTATATATCAAAGAATGAATGATATAAGAAGTGACATTGAAAAATTTTCATTTTCATTATCGTTTATAATGTTTTATGTTTTAAAGTGAACTATTTTTTGATAAAATTATCTTCTAAAAAGACGTCGGATTATTTGTGAAAAATTTAAGCGTAATCGGATTATTATTTTTTTTTTTTATAAATATACTTTGAACAAAAAAAGTCATTTAAAAAAAGTTAAATTTTCACATTATATTCTTTGATTTCCTAGGTCGTATTGGCCAAGCGATTATTTGAATTTGAAGGGAGTGTAGCTAGTTTTGTGTAATAGAAATATAATTAACAATGGCGCAAGAAAACATAATTTAATCAGTTATATGGCTATCCCAGATGTCACGTCCGGGCTCGGAGGTTTTGTGACTGAAACGTTTTCTAATTGTTATAATGGAATTTTACCACATGGAGCTTTTAAATTAACTTTACTCTTAATGTTACTTTTGTGCACAACAGTTACGGAATTAACTTTTTTATTAACTTTTTGTTATGAGTGTAGTACTAGCACATGAAAATATCGTTTACAGTTTCAGATTGAAATTCCTGCTAGTTCCAAAATTTCTGCTTATCGAACCCGAATTTTGTTGTAAAGGGTGATTTTTTAAGAGCTTTCGGATTTAATTTAAAAAAAAAAACACATAAAATTTAGAGAAATGAATGAAATCTTTAGTTGAGTCGATAGAACGATCTATATAATTCAATATTTAAAGATGATTTCATTTGAATGTTGATCGCGGCTACGCCTCAAATGGTTCATACGCTGGGTCCAATTTTGGTATACTGTCTCCAATATATCGGCCGGTATCTCACGAATAAATTCTTCAATATTGGCTTCCTGTGCGTCAACCGTTGCGAGCTTGTCCGTATAGACATGAGCCTCAACATAGCCCCACAAAAAATGGGCTAAAGGCGTTAAATCGCACGATCTAGGCGTCCAATTTACCGGCCCCCAAGCGTGAAATAAACTGTTCACCGAACTCGCCTCTCAATTGGGAAATTGTTTCTCGTGCTGTGTGTCATGTTGAAAGCACATGTCACCCCAGTACTGCAATTTTGCCGCCTCAAAAGGTCGCCCAAACTGACCATAAATTGGAAGAAGTGCACGATGCACTATCTTAATCGAGCATGAATTTTGATAATAAAATTCAATAATCTGCAAGCGTTGTTCGTTTGTAAGTCGATTCATGGCTAAATTATACCCAAAACTGAACATGATTAACAGTAACATGTTACACGAAAACAGCTGAGTTGCCAAAAACAGAATTGCCAAAGAGGAAGTTGCTTAAAAAAATCACCCTTTACTTTCCCATACATATTTTTTACATTTTTAATTGTATTTTTCTTAAACCAATTTCAGAAAAATTGCACCACCTTGCTCACTATAGACAGCGCCATTTTAATCTGAATAAAAAAAAGGAAGTTATACTTCACAAAATTCTCTACGAAGCTTTTTATTTCCTTTGATTTTTTAAATAAAAAATAAACAAAAATAAATTAAGTGAAACCCACGAATTGTGTTGTAAAAATTGTAGCGAAGTACGTGAAACATATAGAAAAAGTACCACAAAATTTAGCCAAAAGTGAAGATATAACCACAAAAATTATACAGATTTATAAAATTGAATACTATAGATCTGAAATATTTAATTCCAATTCTTTAATTTATAGTGTCCGACCTAGTATTCGACTTGGGCTTCAGAGTTCGGCCAAAAAGTAATGTTCTTCGTTCGGCCAAATTTTGGCCGAATTTAGCCGAACACTGATTATTTGAAGAAATTGAGTACATTTTCAGAAAACACAAGAATTTTTATTAAAGTCGTTACATATTTTAGTATAAATATAAAAGCCAAAGCATTCCCAGTTTTGTTTTTAAACATGTTATTAGAATAATTGTTTCATATTTTTTAAAAAAATTTCTAAATTAGCTTTTTTTTAAGAGATCTTCTCATTTCTAAATACTTTTTTTATAAGTTTGCTATCATTTTTATTATTAGAAAAGTTGAGGTTAAGAATGTATAAACATTTTTCTCTAAAAAATTATAAATACTATTAATTTTTAAAGCACACTAGACTAGTTTCTGTCTTTTATGGACAGGCGTCATCAGTGATTTTCCATATAAATTTTAGTATTATTTGTGTCTTATAATTGTCAAATTGTCTGTATATGATAAATTTTTGATCAACCTGTAGATGTAAGAATCAAACCTACGCTTCTTCTTACATTAGAAACGTAACAATATCAAGTCATGACCGTTTAGCGATCACTCCCAAGTATGGCCTCGAATGTATTACAGCTAAATTGCAGTTGTCTTTCCTATTAGTTTTTTCTGTTATTGTATATTATACTCAGAAGTGACCAACGCTAACAAACACAAATATTCTATTTTCAGATTTCTGTTTATTTTCTAATCTACTCCGTCTCTATTTCACACGTTACCAGATTGACGTATGGTTTTTACGTTCAGTGTTGACAACTTTTTTTTGTTTCACTTTAAACAAATTTCGTTGTCAAAATCAACCGGAATTCACTTATTCTGAAGTTCAACTACGGCTTCGGCCAAAAAAGAAGGTTCGATCGGACATTATAAATTTATAATGAATTGCTCCATTAATTTATATAATATATAATTTATATAAATAATTAAAAAGAACATTTGCCTCAAAATATCCCAACTTTAAAACGCTATAACTCAACAATTCGAAATAACTTTTTTAACACCTTTTATGGGTGTTGGTCTACTGATAGTCTTTTTTTTCCATTCGCGTTAGTGTCACTCGGGAGGGAGAGATGGGAAGACCCAACATTTGTTGCACAGTGTAATGAGGTGATCGGTTAAATATTGTACACACTTAATCTGAGAACCTACCTAAGCATAATTTGAAAAGAAAATAAGTTCGTATGGAAAAGCAGTTGTTAGTGAAAATGTGTGTCGGGTTTTTTCGATCTCCCTTGTAACTTTGCTCTTTTTGTGTGGTTTCATATGTGTCAAACTGTGTTTACAGTAAACCAGTAGTTAGACCAAAGACATTATTTTGATTGTTTGTTGTTCATTTGTATTTCAATTTTGGTAAAAAGCAAACAAACAACAAAATATTTTACATTTGGTATACCAAACCACATATTAAATGTTTGTAGTACTCATACCAATTTTAAACTACCCAGTAAAAAATCGCTGCATACCTGGATAGCAAGTTTGTAAGGGAGTAAGCCAAAAGGAAGCCCTTACAAGGCTGCTTACATATGCAATGATTTTGTATTTTGGCGAATTCCCACTTGGAAGCATTACTATTGGGCAGAATAAGCGCGGGTTTTAGTGCTTATAAAAACTGCGATTTCATGGCTTTCAGTAAAATCATATTTCAGTCTACATTAATTATTACGATTAAAAGTAATAATATGAATATTATATAATTTATTTTACATAAAAGTGTACAATTAGGAGTTTTTTGATGTTAAAATTTTGGACATATTAATATAATAATCAAAAAACAACAAACATAATTTTTAGTTTTAATAAAAATGATATCAAACTTGCAAAAAAGACAGAGTACATTCTTGTTTACATTACATTGTGAAAATAAAAAGGAGAATAAAAACAAAAAGCCTGTATTGTATATAAACCAAAGGTAGAGCTTGCACATAACGAACAAGCTTTCAATTTGTTTTGATCAACGATGATAATCTATAACATCGAGATCATATATTAGTTTTCATTTAGTGGGAAAACTAGGTTATATGAATGTTTGATGTTTTGCATGGGATTGTCACTTCTTTCATAACGTGCTCTTATGATGGAAACCTAGAAAATTCCCGAAATAGATCTATCAACACATTCCTGAAAGTGTCAATTAATAAATTTGAAAACAAAAACTCTATAGATTATTTATTAAGAAAATATCCTAATAAAGAAATATAGAGTGTGGCCTAGAACTTGAATAATTTTCATTTTCAAAAATAATTAAAGGTCGAAAAAACATAATTTTTATTTTTAATATCCAACTTATAATAATTTTATTTATTTTTTTACAGCGCCATGTGCTAGTTCTTCGGAAACAGTTAAAAGACTAATTATTTATTATAACATACTCAAAAACATCAAACACAATCGAAAGTTACTCGGGAAAACTGTTACAGATCGGTTATAATCCGCGATACGAAACTTTCTAAAGTACAAACTGCACCCGTGTAAGGGATGAGGGTAAGCTGATTACAACCTGCATACTGGTAAGGAAAACAGTAAGCTCAAATTTTTTTTTTTTTTTGTTTATTTTTTCATAAAAAAATTATTTGCTTATTTTGCTGCTTCTCAGAATGAAATAATATTAAAAACTTACATCATCGCATTTGTGCTGCTTCTCAAAAAACATGAAAATTTTTTACTGGGTATAAGCCACCAACTACTTTCACTATAAAAACAGAAAAATTTGCACAAATGTCCAACTTTTTTTTTTTTTTTTTTTTTTTTGTAAAATATTGAAAACAATACGGAGTAATGTGTGAGTATTGTGAGAGTAAAAAGGGCTAATAATCTATGATATACATATATATATATTTTTTGTCTGACTACAACAGTCATGAAATTTTTATATACTGGTTTGTACACTCACAATAATTCAAGCATAAATATACGAAATTCTTATTAAAACTACAAAAACTTTCGTAAAATAAGCAAATTTTCGTTGGTTTTACGTAAGTTTTGGTTTTTTCGCATTTTTTTGTACTTTTACTTATGGATTATTATCAGTGTAGACACTATGATTCAAAATTATTTTACACTTTTAAATTAAAAATGCTAATTAACCCTCTAACGGGTAAGTCTGACTCAGGGAAGGGAAGTCTGACTCAGGGAAGTCTTCATAAAATTTACCACAAATGCGTCAAATGAGCGTTTTATACTTAGAAATTAATAATTTGCATTAGAAAACTAAATTTGCTATTGGAAGCGAGAAAGCTTCAAAATAAAAATTTAGCAAAATTTCAAAAATGAATTATTTTTGAAAAAAAAATAGTCTTCAAAAATCTTAAAACCCAATTTAAGTTGATAAAAAAAAAACTCTTTAAAATAATACATAAGTAAGATTGAGGCTTTATCTTCAATAATAAGTCATTACTTTAGTCCAAGGACTCACACTGTTTTATCAGGATTCCTCTAAAGGGCATCGTCTTAACTTATAAACTAATAAACAGATTTTTATGAAATTTTGCGGAAAGATGACATTAAATATTAATAGCAAAGCGTTGAAGTTTGAACAATATAAATTGAAGTTTAAATACTTTTTCGCCTATTTTCGCTTTTTCCAAAACGCGAAAATCACGATATCTTCTTAAATAGGAGCAGAAAAAAATAGTTTTTCGAGCGTGGTTATATCTTGGTAAGAGAAATAATTTTTTTTCATAACTTCTCTTTTATATGCCTTAGTTTTCAAAATTCATTCTAAAATATGTTGGCTCATATCGCCTAAATTAGGCAACGATAAACAATTTTGTTGAAGAACTTATTCTTTGTTTTTCGAGGGGAGCACATGGTATGAATTTCGTTGCAAAACAAATTTTGCCAGTTAGAGGGTTAAAGATTTTTTTAAATGTCTAATTTTAAGTAGTCGATTGTCATTTCTATAAAATAAATGTTGTAATTTACGAAAAAAAATATATTGAAAAAATTATAATTTTCGTTTGTGTGGAGCGACTCCTTTCCAGGACATTTCATGAAAATTTATTATTTTGTTAAAAGTTGAAAAAAAAAAATTTAAGTTTTCATCAAAGAATGCATAATTTTGGGGAAAATAGCACTTAGAAATTAATATATTTCGTTGGAAAACTAAATTTGCTAAATATTTTGTGAAGAAATTTTTCGTGTGCCGTTAACGGTTTGGAAGCGAGAAAGTTTTAAAATCAAAATTTCGTACAATTTCAAAAACTAATTATTTAAAAAAAAAAAATAGTTTTAAAAAATGTAAAAAACCCATTTAAGTTGACTTAAAACTATAATAAAATATAAGTAAGATTGAAGCTTTATCTTTAATAATAAGTCCTTACTTTAGTCCTAGGACTCACAGGATTTTATCAGGACATCAAGAAAGAACATCATCTTAACTTATAAATTTTTATAAAATTTTGCAGAAAGAAGACATTAAGTATTAATATTAATTTTTTTGAAGAACTTATTATTTGTTTTTCGAGTTTAGCATATGGTATGAATTTCGTTGCAAAACATCGTTTGCCAGTTAGAGGGTTAGCCAAATTTTACTCATGGGAGAAAATATTTTGTACAAATGGAGAATTATAAGGACTAACCAGATTTCTTTAAATTCAAAATCGATTTATATTAAAATCTCAAATTTTTGTTATTTAAATTAAAATAAATACGTCTGTATTTTGTATAATTTGCAAATTTATGATGTGAGTGAGATTATTCGAGTTCAAGATTATTAGTTTTTTTTTTGTTAATAAGTATATTAACAAAAATAAGTGCAATGTTATATAAAATTGTATCTGCTGACAGGTATTTACATGTTTCAGTTCGAGTAACCAAATTTCTTTAGAAAACCAACGTAGAAATGGCAGAAGAGCCCAATTCCAATGTTTGTTTGCCATTTTTTGTAAGTTGATTTTACAACATGGGTTGGACTCTCCTACCCTTTCTACTCTGGTTCCCTGAGGAAGTTCGGTAATGCGAACATAAACATGTAAGAATCTGTCAGTAGATAAAATATGCATTGCATTAGCTGACGAAAGTTTTGATCTTCTTCCTTAAAAAATTAAGCTCTTTTCTACCTCTTCAAAGCTAGTTTTCTGAAGAAGTTTAGTGAAGCGAACTTTAATATGTAAGTACCTGTCTGATGATAAAATCTGCAGTAGATAAAATATGCATTGCACTAGCCGACGAAACTGTTGATTGCTTAAAAAAATTTGCGCTTTTCTACCTCTTCAAAGCTGGTTTTCTTTGGAAGTTTAGTCCAGCGAACTGTAAGGACCTTTCTGATGATAAAATCTGCATTGCATTGGCAGATAAGACTTTTCTTTATAACAAATTAATGCAATTATCTTTTCATACTTTTTTACATTAAATTATTGCAACTTTTTGAGCACAGTGTATAAATATGTTTTCGGATGTATGTGTGTATAAATATTCAAAAAAAAAAAATACCAAAATAAATATCAAATACCTCTTTTTTTGTTTTAACGTCAGCATGTATAGACAACCAACATTTCCACATATTTCCGTATATTTGTTTTTAAATGCAATACATTTTTACTATGGTTGTATTAAAAGGGAAACTTTTTTAAAGGATGGGTTTTTGTTGTTAAAAGTTTTACAAAAATGCGTAAATTAAAACAATGATATAGCAGTATTCAATTTGGAAAATTTTTGTTAAATGATATAAAGGTATGAGATTTATATGTTATTGTTGCGCAGTTACCATAATCGGAAATGTCATTAGATCTTTTAAATTTTGTTTCCCAATAGAAAACAATTTGATACGGAGCTTTATAATTTAGTAGTTTTTAATTTCATGTGATCTGCTTACAAATTTATTCGATAAGTAGCTTATTAAAACTCTATCAGTTTGGATTCAATTGCAGTTATATTGACAATGTCCTGCTTAACTCCGAAGTCCATTTTGAGAACTCAAAATGTCAGTTTGCTTAAACTTGTTAGTTTAACAAAAAGTTAATATGGTTTTTGGGTTAAAATCAATTTAATTTATTTTGACGAATTTGTTTGATTAATTTAACAAATCTAAAAATGTTACACTATAGTTTCATTTGTAACACTCTACAACTGAACATCTACATAGAATAACTAATGAAATCGAAAATGCTTTTGAATCGAAAAAAGTATGTTCCGCAAAATTTCTTGACGTTGCCCAAGCATTCGATAAGGTGTAGCACCCAGGACTTTTAAAAAAGCTTTCTGAAACTTTTCCAAAAAAACATTTTGAAGTTCTCAAATCCTACGTTGAAGATAGATTCTTTCAAATTAAATATTTTAATGATTTGTCGGAACTTAAGGAAATAAAAGCAGGTGTTCCTCAAGGCAGCATCCTTGGTTCTATGCTATATCTGATTTATATGAAAGACCTTCCAAATACAGAAAATACAAATATTGCTACATTTGCGAATGACAAGGCGACTATAGCAGTGGGTAATACTACCACTGAGATATCAAAAAAATAGAGTTGTGACGTTCATGAACGAACTAGTTCAATTGAACGACTCACTCAATTGAACGATATGACTCGTTCACCAATATTCGATCTTGTCGTTCAATCGTTCATTTCGTTCTTTTTATTCACAGAGCAATTGCATCTATATTCAATTAAAACTGCTTGTAAGAGCAATTTTTTTTTATGAAATAGTAGTAATATTGTTTCAAATTAGGAAAAGCAATTATAGTCACACAAAGAAAATGTTTCTTACACAAAATAAATAAATTTTTGTTAGAAAAGTTGCAATTTTATAACACTTTTTGTCTATGTACAGTAAAATTTGTGAAAAAACTCGTAAAACATGAAAAGTGCGTAATAATTGCCAAACGAACGACACAGTTCACAACACGCAGATCTGTCACAAGTCAAAGGAAAAAAGAACGATTTGAACGAACTAGTTCACTGACTCGAATTGAACGATACTGACCGAGTCACCAAAATGAACGATTAATCCCAACTCTACAAAAAAATTTACAAACTGCTATCAGTAATATATCCTTTTGGGCATCAAAATGGAAAATAAAAATAAACAATTCGAAATCAGTTCATGTAAACTTCTCCACAAAAACTCATCAACACAAACCTGTAATAATGAAAAATGTAGAAATTCCATACTCAAATTCAGTCAAATATCTTGGAATGGCCCTGGATACCAAACTAACATGGAGGAAATCATATCCAAAAAAAAGAAAAACGAAATGGAACTTAACTATAAAAAACTGCAATGGCTTATTGGAAAGTATTCTCCTAGGACAATTTTCAATAAACTTTTAATATATCAGCAAATACTCAAACCTGTATGGAGCTATGGCATTCAATTAAGAGGATGTGCCAAAAATTCACACATTAAAAAAATTCAAGTTTTTCAAAACAAACTCCTGCGTCATATAGTAAATGCACCGTGTTACGTTAGAAATCAAGATCTATATCGAGATTTAAACATTCCAACTGTGGCAGACGTAATCAAAAGCAATGCTCGAAAGATTAACAAATCATCCAAACCCTGAAGCTCGAACCTTGGTTCAAAATAATCAACATAGACGCCTAAGACTAATATATATATGAGCTCGAAGTAAAACAAGTTTTCAATTTATTTTTTGATCAATCGCGATAATGTTTTACTTCGAGCTCATATATATATTAGTTCTCATGTAGTGAGTAAACTAGTTTATAATGCTTGATGCTTGACATGGGATTGTTACCTCTTTCAAAACGTGTTCTGATGATGGGAACCCAGAAAATTCCCGAAATAGATCTATCAACACATTCCTGAAAGGGTCAAATAATAAATTTGAAAACAAAAAGCTCTATAGATTATTTGTTAGGACAATATAATAATAAAGAAATATATAGTATGGCCTCGAACTTGAATAATTTTCATTTTCATTGCACAATTAAAGATCGAAAAACATAATTTTTATTTTTAATAAAAATTATATCAAACTTAATTAAGTAAATTTAATTATTTTCGTATATTTACACACAGAGAAAAATTTAGATATTTGCCAACATTTGCCGTTACTACGACTTAAATTCAGTTATTTCGTATTTCAGACGGTGGGCACAACTTAACATTCGTTTTCACTACAAAGTTCGGTTAATTCAACAGAATTTTAGTTGCAACACTTTAATAATTCAGAAATCTAATGTTAATATCGTTGTAATAACTGAATTTATAAGTTGTTACCATTAATATACACTTTTCAATTCGGTTGACACTTTACTTGTCTGTGTGTAGTTATAATATTGTTTTATCTCAAGTCCAGAAATCTTATATGATATTGTCATATTTTTCTGTATTGTCTATCATGAAAATGACCAAACTATTTGAAAAGCAAGAAATAATATCTAATATGACAACATCAGATAAGACTTGTGGACTTGAGGTAGAACAATATTCTAACTTAATATATAAAAATATAGTAAGTCCGAAGAAACAGTTTTTGTGTTTTTAATACAACAATTAACACATTTTTAAAATTTAATTATTTTTAAGTATTTTGCTTTAAATGCATTTTTTTTATTGACATTTTCTTACAAGGGTGGTATACCGACTCGGACCTGCAAATCTTAATGAATATGTTGTAGAAAATCAAAATTTAAGGGTCCGGTGTTTTTTTTTAGCTTCCCAATGTTATGTTTAGGCGCTACTAAGTGGGGTCAAAAATTACTTCGTTCTACGTTTTTTTTTTCGGTTTATTTCGTTCTATTGAAAGCAACTATAGACAAATTTGCCATCAAATGAAATGTTTTTTAAGACATATTCACTGTACAAGTTAAGTCCTAAGACTTTCAAGTATTTTTGTTTTACTAAAAAATTTGAATTGTATTAATTTAAAAATTATGCATAGCAATGTCTATATAATTTGATCGAAGGGGTGTCTGAACTTTTTTCAATATTCGCAACTATTCGGTTTTTCTGCGACTTTTCCCGAAGGGCCTTTTCCCCTATATATTTCAAATAATTCAAAAATGTGGCAGCTCTGGGTGCACTATATAGGCAATATGGGTATCAAAAGTTTGTTTTTTAAGTACTTTAACCCTGCGTACAAATAGATCCAGTTTCAGTAAACAAAAACAAACACTCTTTTAAGCCTTAAACGTGAGATTGGTCAGCTAAATATCTTTTTGTATTTGCTCCTTTAAAATCTTCGAGTTCGGGCCGTTATAACTTCCTTGTTAATTTTTCGTAATAAATCACTTTTAATATTATTTTATATTTGACCAACGAACATGTACACTAAAAACGATCACAAAGCTACTCAAGCCCTTTTAATTATTCTCTTTATTTATTTAATGATTTTTTAATTGCATATAATTTCAATATAAATATTTAAATTTTTGTGTTTATTGTGCAAAAGATGAGCAGAGAATATAGCAAACATTACAAATTAACTTTAAAATTTAATTAGAATTGCTTAAAAATATGAAAATAATTAATTTAAAAAAAATGTAAGTTCATATTTTTTAATTTTTAGTGCATATATTAAGATTTTTCATGCATATTATAGGCGCTTGCAACACTATTTTTTAGTGCATAAAGTTCCTGTAAATGGGTTTCATTTGTTTAAACAAGCCATTTCCAAGAGAGTTTAAGAGAGTTTCGAAAAAATGTGTTAACAGTGAAACTTTTAATTTATTTATTTATTTGCTTTTAAGCAACTTTAATTAAATTTTTTAGTTAATTTGTATAGTTTAATGTATTCCCAGCATAAGTTTGGTATAATTAAAAAAAAATATATATATACTAAAAAATATGCATTGAAAAACCCTATAAAAAGCTATTTCTCTTAAAATAAGTTGGCATATAAAATTTAACAGATGTTGAGTACCTTGGTTCTTCTTAAGTCTATATGTTCGTTAGTTTAAAACCTGATAATTATAACGTTGTTTTTTTAGGCTTTTTATATGAAAGTATTAATAATCATTACAAAATAAAGAATTGTTGTTTTTCACATTTTTATTCTAATTATAAACGGTATTAAAGAAATATATAAAAGCGATAAAATATTTTTTCCGTAAACACAACTGATATACATTAAATTAACTGCAAATCAGTTAGAAACGGGACTACTTACTTTTCGTTTAAAACAATTGTATTTTTTAGTTTATTTTCTACTGGTGGTATAAGGGTTAGCGCGTTGGACTGTTACACAGATATTCCCGGGTTCGATTCGGGGTGACGGCAATATAAATTTAGAAAAATAATATGTATGAGCTTTCTATCCCATATATATATCGCAGATCCCACCTTCGGTGTTCTCATAGCACTTAACGCCACCGAAATGAATCAGTGCTATGAACGAAAAACCTTCAATAAGTTTGCCAACTCTCCATCAGGTGGCGAGCAATAGCTGTTCTAAAACTTATCATCTCGCGCAATTGTGATGTCGTGTTTGAAGCCGTTCATCTTTCCCCAACTTTCATCTCTCCACTAACCAATTTCCAAAGAAAGCAACACATTAATAAATAGGAAGAATTTCTTGAAAAAAAAAAAACTGTTTATTTTAAAAAGAAAACTTTAACTGAATTAAATTTTAGCTATTACCGAAAGTTCGTTTTTTTTTGCTTATTTTGTTTACTTTATAACAGACATAAAGTTAAAAAATATATATATTTGGTAACAACTTTACCGATTAAATTTTTTTAATAACTGTTGATTTTTTATGGAAAAGTTCTTTTGAGTGTATGATCATATATGTATACAAGGTATGCTAATATTTAACATACGATACAATGATATATTACGCCTTATTAAAAAATTTCATAGACTAAGTATAAGATATGAACATATATCTTAATATATTGCCATATATATATGCATATACGATTATATCAAATTGTATTGAGTACATGGATACTTTTTTTATCTTTCCATAAATATATATACGGTTATACTTTTAACAGACCCATGTGGAAATAAATAAATCGTTTGAAATTTTTAATAAATAAAATGGAATTTTTCATTACATTTTATGAAAAACTGCATTAATTTAATGAAAAGTTTCAATGGACGAGTTCCAGTTACCTTTCATATATCTAATGCAAAAATTCATTAATATCATGCATTGAATTTTCTCAGTTGTTTTAGTTTTATTCATCTACGCGAAATTTCAGACTGAGCGGATAAATAATTCGCATGGAAAATACAAAGTGTGAATGCAACTTAGAAAATAAAATTTTCAATATCTTTTGTAATAATTTAATTTTTGTAAAACTGTTTAAATTATTTTATTTTTTACCTATTCTTAACCGAAAAATTATATTTTTATGCAAAAAACTCGGCTTTCGAAAAAACATGCACTTCTTAGTTTTATTTTTACCCAGTATTCAAAAGATACGAGGGCGGATCAATATGTCCGTGACTTTTCGAACTTCCCTAGTAGTTATATGAAATACAACACTGCTCCCACTGGTAACACCTGTTAATAGACTTCTGTCAAATTTTGAGCAAGTTCCGTCATTTACTTTGCGTTTAACAGCTGTTCAAAAAATTCAACCTCGTCGATTTTTTTAAAAATGGAAAAAAGTCAATTTCGAGTGCTCATTAAACATTATTTTTTGCGAAAAAAAAACCGTCAATCAAACCAAGGAAAAGCTTGATAAATAACATTTGGTTTTCAAGTTGAGTGATAACAAACTGAGATATAGTCAAAATAGTCAAATTACTCTAAAACTAAAATTGGAAAATAAAAAATATTTCAAAAACTACTCCACAAAAAAAAAATGAATGCTATTTTCGGTTTTAGGATTCCTAATTACATCCCAGTAAATTTTTTTAGAACATATTACATTTCAGTCTGTTTTAGAACAGCTTCTTTTATCACCGATTGCAATGAACTGGTTCCAGCACAGGTTCTCGGGAGTCAAAATGTAAGGTTCCACTGTCCCAGAATCAGTTCTATAACTGGTTCTAGAACCGGTTCTAAAGCAATCTGTTCTGGTTTGGAGGTAAAGAACCTATTGCAAGTAGGACAAACCCCATATAAAAAGAATCGGTTGAAGAACAGAAACTAGAACCTGTTATAATACACTATAAGTTGTTTTGCGGTCTGTTACTGGGATAATAAAAAATATTTACATGTCGAATAAAATTTTTTAAAATTTGTATACTCGTGTTATACGGGGTGGGTTATTTATATAAGTGTAAAAAAAGTATTAGCCATTACCTGATAATTTTTTTCAGTTTTTAAATAAAAAAGCTACAGTAATAAAGCTAAAATAAATAAAAATAAAATCTTGAGGCACATTGGACATCGCTGATTTATTTTATACTCTACGAAACATTAACTCACACTTGTTTGTTATCTGTATATTAAGATTGAACTGTTAAGCATTTAGGCAATCTAAAAAGCATTTATTTAATTACTTTATTAAGCTTTTATAATCCCCACTGTTTTTATATCTGTTCCTGCTTTTGTTATGAAGTTCAGTATATTCACTGTCATAATTTTAAATCCTGCCTTTTCATGCTTTGTTTTTAATTGTAAAAAACAAAGGAAGCTACAAAAACATAATTTTTTTCATATGTTGTATTTGTATATGTCTGTGTTAAAACAACATGCATTTTCAACATGTTGTCATGGTCATTTTGTTTGCTTTTTCATTTCTTATTTTTTTTTATGGTATTGTGTCCATTGCCCTTTTAGTCCGTCCGCACGGATTGTCCTGTCCTTCTATATGCTGTGTGTACCTTTACAGTACCCAGCAAAACTATGGTAATGGGTGCGATAAAGCATTACCTTCTAATGCATATTCCTTACCTGAATCATTGTTTTTCAACAAGAAGTAATGAGTTACCGATAATGGGTTACATAATGTATTACTCTGTAATGAATACTCCTTAAATGCAGCATAATTTCGAAACATAGAGTAATAGGTTACCACTAGTTGGTTACATAATGCATTACATTGTAATGTATACTCCTTACCTTCGACATTATTTTGAGACATAAAGTAGGGATTTAAAAATAATTGGACACGCATGGGGTACCTTGTAATTATACATAATTACCTTTTACATTATTTCAAAATATAAAATAATGACTTACAGGTCATCAATTACATAATATATGAACTAAAACGTAAAGTAATGTTTGAAATATTTTATTTTAAATCTATTATTAGACACATTACTTTGTGATTTTTTGTAGGCATAAGGGTAAGTTATATATTTTTAACATCACAAACGATAACTCGAAGTACAACAATTCATTTACATTTTAAGCAACTTATTATCATATGTGACCACAGCACAGTGGGTGGAGTTCTCGCCTATCAACCAGACACCCCAGGTTCGAATCACAGAGAGAACACGTTATTTGCTTAATTAAAAAAAAATTATTTGTTATAATTTTTTTTTATAAATTTGTTGTTATGAAAATCTATTTATAGATACATTACTTTTTCAAACCCGGTACCAATAAAAGTAACCAGTTACTTTACCCAATACTAAGTATTGAATACACCCATTACTTTTCAACTCATGGCCTGTGAAATTCATCAGTGAAATAAGGTATATTGTAATACATGGAGCCCTATGGCGATACATTACATTATCCATTATTTGGTAATGTGTGGTTTTGCTGGGTATCTATGCGCTTGTTATAATTTTACATTTTGTGCTTTATGTTGCTTGTTGCTTGTTATTTGTAATTTCTACTTTCTCCTTAACTCATCAGGGTATATATTTTTTTTAATGTTTTTACCGATGTCATAATTTACAACCAACATGTTTTTCATATGAGAAATATGTATTCTTATGTACATTAAGGTTGTTCAGTTTTTTTATGTAGATTTCGTGATGTTTGGTGTTATTGCGATATTTGATAGGTAAACTTTAATTGTCACGGTACTGCCTTAATTGTCTGAAAAATTTATTCATGTGATACTTTAATTGTCACCTTGGCTTAAAAGTTGAAAAAAATTTAAGTTTTGAAATTCTATAAGAGTCTTTTTTAAAAAACTAAAACAAAAAAAAACCTTATGACTTCAATGTCTGCAAAATCCAACAAGAGTTTTGTGTTTTATAAAATTAATGGCCTGTTTTTACAAACGTGTATACTACCACACGAACGTGTGGCACCCGAACGAATACGTAATGAAATGAGTATTTATAATTCGTTTCGTCTGACTTAAGGCTCTATTAGTCTTGCCGTTCCGTGCCATGACGAATCAGCTGTTTCATTCATTGTTTATGCGAGGTGCTTTCTTGAAAGAAGCATTATCCATAAACTAAAACCAAAACAGCTGAATCGTTACGGCACGGAATTGAGCCTTTACGTTTGATTACGTAAAGCTTTCTGTTTTGTCAAACAGTAAGGTTGCCAACATAATGTTTTTCGCATTTTGCTTACTTTTTTTCATATACAAATAACTAATTTTTCGTTGGTAGATGGCAACCCAACACTCCAAATGAAATATAAACAAAAACAGCTGATATTAGCTTGAAAAAAAAAATTTATTTAGTTTGTTTAGAAAACAATAAAAGTGGTGATAAAAATATAATTTGTATAAAAAAAACAAAAAAATTTGCAAATAAAAATTATCGGGTCAATTGCCATGGGTTTTGATAGTGATTCCAGTGACAGTGATAATGAAGATAGTCGTTTGTATTTTTTTTTTTTAATATTAAATTGTGTTGCCTTTTTTCTTTGACGAACGTCTGTTTTTGTGAACGTCTGTTTTTGACGTTTCAAATCGCAATGTGGAAACCAAAAAAAAGACACGAAAACGACAACTCTTAAGTGTTCACGCAATTCAAAGTGACATTTGCGATACAGAACCCCAAAAAGAATTTCTTCACACATTTACACGAATTTTTTGAGTGACACGTCTTACAAAAACAGGCCGCAAGTCAGGTAAGTGGCACTTATAGAACTTTTTATGTATTAAAAAATGTTTAATTTTTTGTTTGCTTGAACCATTTTTGTATATAAAAAGATTTTTATGATCCACCCTTTTGTCAATACAGTGAAAGGGGTTCATTTATATTTTCTGGTACAACAATTGGCTTTTTAATTTCAAAGTTCACAAAAACAAATTACCGAAAACCATAAAAAATTGGTCAAAAGCGAATCTTGTTTAAACATCAATTAACCTGATAATAAGTAAATTCGAAAGACCTTTTTAACTAAATATTGTTTATGAAAAGGAGATAAAAGATTTAACATTTAAAACGAAATAAGCCAAATGATATTCGACAATTCAAGCTAAAATTAATCTTAAATCCTTCATAATGTTTTATTGCTTAATGTAGGGTATACGAACATGGGTTTTATACATTTTTTTTTCTGTCTACATATATTTGTTTGTTTTTCTACTCCTGTCTACAAATTGCCACGATTTCTAATAAATTGGTCAGCAACTGTTAGCTGCTTTTAAAATGAATTATTATTGAAATTGAAAAAGCACACACAGAGAAAAATTTAGCTATTTGCCAACTAAAATTCGATTACTACGACTCAAATTCGGTTACTACGAATTTCAGTTGGTTGGTACAACTCAACATTAGTGTTCACAACAAAGTTCGGTTAATTCAACTGAATTTTAGTTGCAACACCCAAATAATTCAGAATTCGAATGTAACTATCGTTGCACTAACTGAATTTATAGGTTGTTGACATTAAAATATACTTTCAAATTCGGTTGGCACATTTATTTCTCTTTGTGCAACAACGAACTTTAACCCTTAAATTCATTTGTAATCTTTGAAGATACAACCATTAAAAAACTGATTATGGCTTTATTTCAAGCTTAATTAAAATGAAGACTTCACTAGACTCAAAAAAAAAAATGCCTTGAAATTTGCAGCGATATTGTGTGTACGTTTTTATTTAAAAGCACACACAATGTTTTAAATTGATCGCAAAATGTTTAAAAAATGATTTGATACAAGATTAATTATTCACAAAAATCTTTTATAGGTAAAATTCAACGGATTTAGAGCAAATTTGTATTATCCCAGCAAAAAATAACCTGGATTTGGTGAGCAGTATCTACATCTGTATGCTTCCAAAATAGCGCTTCACCGCCTTGTATACAATAAAGCAATTCGGGAAGGCATTTTGTTGTGCTTCCCAATATGCCTCCTTTGAAACAGTTAATAATGCTTAAAATGAAGCAATAAAGAATGCATTCCATGAAGCATTCATGAAGCATTAATGTTGTCAACATACCAAAAAAGTGTTTCTTATTGCCTAAGAAGACATGAATTTATTGCTTCTAAGAGCACATGAAAGAAGCGCTTTTCACCTGCTTAAAAGAGATATAAAAGCAAAAAATAGTGCTTACCCAGAAGAGCTTCCGGAAGGCATTATTTGATAACGGAGCGCTTCCAAAGCATATAAAGAAAGCATGATTTTTGTTCCACTTGGTATGTCTCTTTTAAAGCTCTTTTTTCATGTGCTCTTAGAAGCAATAAATTCATGCCTTCTTAGGAATTCTTCTAAGAATTCATTAGTGCTTCATGGTATGCATACTTTATTGCTTCATTGTAAGCATTATGCACTGCTTCAAAGAAGGCATTCTAGGAAGCACGACAGAATGCCTTCACTAACTGCTTTATAGTATGCAAAGCGGTGAAGCGCTATTTTGGAAGCATACAAATAGTAGTTACTGTTTACCAAATCCAGGTTATTTTGTGCTGGGATACCAAGTGGGATATCGCGAACAAAAGTCATTCCTTCTGGATTTGCTTTGGAAGCGCTTTGTAATTAAATAATGCCTTTCGGAAACGCTTCTGGGTAAGCACTATTTAATGCTGGGATATATTAATTTTACACATTTCGTCGTTATTCTGAAATAGTGTTTAACTAAAATTGGTCAACATTTTTTTTGTTGTTGTAAAAATATATACAGAATCAAATGTTGATAAAAAAAGGTTAACAAATATAGCCAAATTTCGCTAATATCATTAACTCCAACTGTATTTTCTTGTTCAGAATTAAAGCTGTAAATTATAAGTTAGGTTTCCTGTAGAGATGCAAAATAGTTTTTAAACGACATCAGAAGAAAGTAATACCATTCACGAATTCATAGTCATCAACATGCTCAAAAAGAATCATTTTAAATAATGTGGTTAATTCTATGGTAGATTCGTTAGTTTTTGGTACGTAAAATTTTAAATCAATTATAAATTAGGAATTAAATAGTTATAAAAAAATCGTGATGTTTTTTTTATAAAAACGCGGTTATAACCCAAATCGTAATTAAAAACATTATTTAAGTGATTATCGACATCCAAATGTATCTATTCTTAAATTTAAATAAAAATGTATAAGAATGTGTTAAGAAAACCCAAGTGCTCTTTAAGCTTTAGAAATCTATAAAAACGACAACATTTAAGCAATTATAAAGAAATAAAGAAATGGTTTACATATTCATAATTTTTTTTTGCGATAGAAAAACGCAATATTAGCTGTTATTCTAAAAATTATAATTTCGAATTCGTACTACCATGGCAAAGCTGGTAACTATTTCATTATATACTCTTTTTTTAAAAGCAAATTCGGGTGGTTTCGTTAGGTACTCATCTGAAAAAAAAAATTTAAATTCGTTTGATACAGGAATAAATTCTTTAGTCCATCACGTATCCCGATTTTTAAATTTTTGTTTTGCGTTAAAATGGCACGAGGGTAAACTCAAAAAGCCCAAAAAACACACTAAAAATCGTTGTTTTGAACTAGCCAAAAATTAAAAAATGTCTACGTTAGGAACTTCAGTTTTTAGTCCTTTACAAAAAAAAAAAAAAAACGATTGAAAATCGGTCCACCCGTTAAGTCACAGTAGCACCACATTTTCAATTAAAAAAAAAAATGTAAGATTTTTAGCAAACAAATTAACTAAAGTATAATTTTTTTACAAATTTTTTGAGTTTTTTTGATTGAATTTTCTCAAAATTTTGATATAAAATTTCTGGAGTCTTTTGATGAAATGAATTAAGTGGAGTGTAAATTAACAACGTGTGCTAAAATTTTGCCAATTTGATGAAGTGTTTTTAAAATATGGATTAGGATGAAAGTGAGCTATTTCTTTCAGTTTTGATAAAAAAAAAAAATACCTAACTATAAAACGCTATTCGACGCGAACTGCGCCGAGTTTTTAAAAACTTAATACAGCAGATATATCATAGGAGCGTTGAATGTCGATGTGTTTATTTTCAACGATATCGCTAGTCACATATCAAAAGACCGTATCGAAAATTTCTGGAATGACTCTATAACAAACATCAAATGCCATGTCACATACATATAAATATTCAGGTAAAGAGTTAAAATATGAGATACTTTGCTCTTTCTTTTTGATCCTTTGTGAATTCTCGTAAAAACAGTTTATGATACAGTTTTTTTTACGACAAATATCTTTAAACATACATTAATGTGCAGTACATTTATGTTTGTTTTTACGGACATTACATTACTCAACTAAGTTTAGGGTGTTCAGTACCTGTTTCTATTTGTAACATTCACTTTAGCTGTCGTTTTTTTTATATATTTTACTTAAAATCTAAAGGTTTTTTTATCAATAATTTGTTGACATTACTTATATAAAATACGAATTTCATTGGAAGTTGGCACTTACCTATAGGAATTATACTTACATCTTTAAAGAAGATTTCACTATTATATACTCATTTTGTGCTTTTTTTGTTTCGTTTTTATTGAAAAAAATCAGCAGAAATACAAAATTCAGTAGTAAAACGTATAAGAACATAAAACATACATACATACACTTATATGTATTTTATGTATTAAACCTTAAGTAATAACAGACAAATAACGCCAAAAGGTATACAATACACAATATCTATATACTTGTATATAACCCAGTACACAATTAAAGAATTAGAATTGGTTTTTATTGCGGTAAATTGTAAAATTAGCAGTTTTTGTTAGAAAACTTAAAAAAAAAACTCTTTTAAAACTTTGCAAACCAAATAAATTTTATTTTAGAAAGGTTGAGGTTAAGAAGAATAAATGTTTTTCTCTAAAAACTATAAACACTATTAGTTTTCAAATCAGACTAGACTTGTTTCTGATTTTTAAATGGACCTGATGAGGCCATCAGTGATTTTCCATTTAAATTGTATTATTATTTGTGTTTTATAATTGTCAGATTGTCTCTATATGATAAAATTTTCAACAACCTGCAGGCTGTAAGAATCAAACCTCTAACATTACTAACGCAACAACACCAAGTCATGGCCGTTTAGCGATCGCACCCAAGTATGGCCTCGAATGTAATGCAGCTAAATTGCAGTTTTCTTTTCTATTAGCTATTAGCTTTTCTGTTATTGTATATTATACTCAGAAGTGACCAACACTAACAAACACAAATATTCTATTTTTAGATTTTTTTATTTAAATTATAACTTCGTTATTTTTCAAACGATTTTAAAATTTTAAACGGATTTTGGTAAAACGTTGGTGTAGCTTTTCAAATATATATTTTTGAATTTGAATTTTATAAATTTTTTTTCTTCTAAATTTTTTAAAGTTAATGCCTTCCAATTACAGCAATTCCTTTGCAACAATTCCCACTTTATTTTTTATTTCAAAACTGTCTTTAATTTGAGGTAAAATTTATATTATTTATTGGTTTAAACCAATTATAATTATATAAATTTACGGGGTTTTTTTATTAACAATTAAAGCATTTATTAATTCATTTTTCGACCCAGTACATTTAACCGATTATATTTTTTTTAGTGGAAAAAAGGTAATTAAAATACTACTAAACTTATAAAAATTATATAGCCAGGGTTGTCATATGTCTATTTTAATAAATGATCAAAAAGC
Organism: Delia radicum; assembly: GCA_021234595.1. Taxonomy (NCBI): domain Eukaryota; kingdom Metazoa; phylum Arthropoda; class Insecta; order Diptera; family Anthomyiidae; genus Delia; species Delia radicum. The sequence goes on from CM037853.1 coordinate 55,627,471, forward strand.
ATTATCTTTTTTAAAAAAAATTTTAAAATCTGTTAACTTAGAACAAGTAATCAAAGATTTGTTCACAAAATTATACAAAATTTAAATTTTTTAAATATCTTCTAGGACTTATGTATATGCTGTAAAAGTTTCAACTGCCAATATTTCCACAAAAGGACGCTTTTAGCAAACAAATAACAAACATTTCTTAATGAAGCATACTTGACGTACAATTAATGAGATAATTTACCCCTTAGTTATTCTTTAACCGATTTTGTATTTTCCAACGGGTTTGAAAAACCTGTTCACTGTGCTTTCCAAATATTTATTAACACAATTATTTATATGTAATAAAAGATTCAGATATTTTTTGCAGAATATCCAAATTGAAAATGATTATTTTTTTTTTTAACTTAGACCGTTTTGTTAATAGAATAGATTTTTTATAATTTATACTTATGTATGGCTTGTTCTTTGCTCTCATTTATGGTTTGTTCTTACAGTAAAATTACTTTTTATTTGTTAAAACCCATTGAAAATTGACAAAGTTATGGTACTTTTTTTTTAAACCAAGGAATTTTTGCCATTATATAACAACGTCATGTTGTCAACGCACACAACATGCGCTCACTTATATTTTAATGTGAATGGTGTATAGAAAAACAAAAAACTACTAAAACTAAAAAAATATTATATTCATATATATAGAATATTTTTGGTCTTTTAATTTAAGTATCGTCATGATGCTTGTTAGGAAAAGACCCTATAAACGTGTTTCATTACTAAGAAGGCAAGAATGGAGCAAAATTGAAGATTAATAGGTTTTTCGTTAAAGTTCTGCCTATTCTGTAGGGTCTAGCTTTTCTAAAACTTCGGGTTCTATTGAGATCTTTCGCCAGACTGAAATACTAGTAGGAACCTAGCTAATATGTTTGATTTGCTTAATTTTTGTAAATACACGGAGATTAACAGCTCGTTATAAATTGAAAATAATATAAAATTAATCTCGATGAATGTACAGAGATGTGAAAAATAATAAGGACACAAATGTCCAGCAATAATATTTGTATATAAAAACAAAAAACTAATAAAACTTAAAAAAGTTCCATGTTTATACAAGCTACAGCTTGGAAATAAACTCACTTTCAAAATAATTTAGATTTCAAATATATAAGAAACCACCAAATTTGAAAAAGTTAAAGAAAAAAAAAGAAAAAATTCAGATGTTATTGAAAATTTTTCCACACTGGTTTTTACAAACATATATATTGTTATTAAAAAAAAAGTTAAAAAAAAACTTTAAAAAATTAACAGTATGTGTTCTCCTAGAAGAGAGAACAAAATTTGGAAGAACTTTTTCTATTTTAAATATTTAAAAATGATGCACTCAATTTGTATATATATTATTTTATTATTCATTATTTGAAAGAAGACCAACAAATTTGGTTTTTCCCTCGATTTTCTTTGTATTAAAAATATGTATTCTCTATGGAGCGTATAACACATCTTCATAATGAGTTTTTAAAAGATCGCGATATTTACCCGGTTTAAATAAAAAAAAAAATAAATCTCAAAAGATACGAGGACTACTGTCAAAATTTGAGCAAGTTCCGTCATTTACTTTGCGTTTAACAGCTGTTCAAAACATACAACGTCGTTGATTTTTTTAAAAATGGAAAAAAGTTAATTTCGAGTGCTCATTAAACATTATTTTTTGCGAAAAAAAAAACCGTCAATCAAACCAAGGAAAAGCTTGATAAATACTATGGGGACTCTACACAAACGATTTTAATGGTAAAAAAGTGGTTTACTGACTTTCGTTGTGGTCGCACAAGTACAAATGACGCTGAATGTTTTTACGGCCAATTGAGGTCAATACACCCGAAAATGTCGAAAAAAATCCACAATCTGGTGTTAGCGGATCGAAGAGTAAAAGTGTGTGAGTTTGTTGATGCCATTTTAAATGATCAGTTGGGTTTAAGAGAGCTGTCTGAAAGATGGTTGCCACGTTTGCTCTCAATTGACCATAAACGTTATCAGGTGACAACTTCAATGGATTCTTTGAAGTTGATTAACCGCAATTCGAATGAGTTTTTTCTGCGTTTTGTAACTGTGGATGAAACATGGATCCATTACAACACTCCGGAGACCAAGCAGTAGTCTAAACAATGGGTTTCTCCGGGTGAACCGGCTCCGAAGAAGGCCAACGTAATTTTGTCGGCCAATAAGGCGATACACGCGGGATAAACCACATCGATTACCTTCAGAAAGGAAAAACAATAAACGGCGAATATTATGCCAACTTATTGGACTGATTTAACGACGATTTAAAAAAAAACGACCCCTTATTGCCTAGAAAAAAGTTCTTTTTCATCAAGATTTAGACCCCATTAACTATTTCTTATTTCAAAACCTAAAGAAATGGCTCGGTTTAAAGAGATTTAGCTACAACGATGAAATTATTGATCAAACAAATGCCTATTTTATGGACCTTGAAAAATCCTATTTTTTTGGAAGGAATACAATAATTGGAGGAACATTGGACTAAGTGTATTGAGCTAAAAGGAGATTATGTTGAAAAATAAAGTTTTTTTTGCAAAAAAAAACTGTGTTTCATTCAAAAAGTCACGGACTTATTGATCCGCCCTCGTATGTAACTTTTAAGAGTCGTGTACTCCAAAGTTGTTATAGAATTTCACTGATTAGAAAAGTCTTAAATTTTCACGATTTTCCTGTTTCACATTAATGCATTAAAAAAATTATTTTTTATGGAAATGCAATTTCAAAAATTTTTAAACATATATTAATCGAAAATTTAATATTTTTTTACATAAAATTAAAATTCTTTGACACGAATGTAATCTAATTTTTTTTCGATTTTTTTAATAAGACCTTATCCATTATCTCCTTCAAAAATTCAAGTTTTTGTATAATTTGTAATTTTTAAATTCGTGCGGCAAGGTGGGCTAGTTGGTAGAGTGCCAGCTTAGCAGTGCGAGGGTCGTGGAATCGATTCCCACCAGAGGCACTGGTCTGTTTTCGCTACAACGCGCCAAAAGCCATAGTAGCTAGTACTCGGTTAGGGAAATAGTATATAATTTGTGATTATATGATTATTAATTAATAAAAAAATAAAAATATTTTGAACATCCCGATGAAAAAACTTTCTATTATCTCATATACAACTTTATGCCACGATATATGTTAGTTTATGCAAATTATTTGATATATCGCAAAATATCGTAAAATATCATCATATATCACTGTATCGTAGTTTATATATTAGCATATCTTGTACACTCACAAGAACTTCTCCATATAAGTTTAACAGTTATTTAAAAATTTAATCGGTAAAGCTATTTCAAACGAATACACAGTTCAATTACCAAAGAAATATAATTTTTAACTTTCTGTCTGTTGTTCTATACACAAAGTAAACAAAAAAAAATGGACTTTCGGTAATAAAGGATGTTTTTTATACAGGTATAGAACTTTAAGTTGGCAACACTTTTTTAACTAGTTGCAATTTTGTCAGCTGTCAAGTGATTTATGTTTAGTTTGGTGTGGTATTTCAACATGAATAGACTGAACCTAAACCTGAACACCGCTTCCAAATTGTGCAAATTTGTTTTGAAAATCATCACTACGTCCATTTTACGGTCAACATAATCGTCCATCAGAGCAATTAATTCGATTAACAAAAAAAAGTGACGAATTATCCCCCTCCTACTGAATTTAAATATTTTTTTTTTAATTTTACTGTTAATGTCCTTTTGAAACGACTTAAGATGCAGTTTAAATTCATTTGTTTTCTTGTCTATCATGCATGGCCAAATATATTTAAAATTTTTCGTAGCGTACTATGTAAATATAGAAAAATTCATATTAAATATCAAAAATACATTTAGAAAAATTGAGTTTATATTTGAACTCCTCTGATTACCAACATACAATTTGTATATGTTGTTAGTTATACTCTGAGTTAATTGAAAAATAAATTCCAGAAAATTTCGAGAAAAGTTTAATGTTGGTGCAGTAAAGTTTAAAGAAGACGATTTTAGTTTTAAAATGGCACCAAATTTTTAATATTCTGTTGACGTGTTGAAAAGTTATGATAAGTAGTTAAAATATATTTGTTACACTTTTGTTAAAAAAGCCCCCAACTTTAAACAGGAACTAAACGTGACCTATAACGAATTTTGGAAAAAGAAAAAATTCTAAACTCTATATTAACTGTGAAAATATATACATGCAGCAAGTTCAATAAATTGCCACTATCTGAAAGGTGAGTTGGATCGAACGTTTTTAAACCATCCCTTATGCAAAAACAAAATATTTTTGTGATAACATCTCACTAAGTGGACTAGTAATAAATTACATACTGGGTTACTTACTTTATTTGCAGCATATGCACAGCGTATAAATACATGCAACACGTAGTCAACTACTAACTTGGCTTACTTGAGTTAAGCTTCATCTGTATTGTATGTTCATTTTAATGTGTCTATTTTCGGAAAAATACATTTTTTTTTGTTCTTACCACCTGTGTTGTTGCTATTGTCATTGTTGTTGTCGAACCATTGTTGCTGCCGCTGTTTTTGCTGTAGTTGTTGTAGTTGTTATTGTAATGATGATAGTCGGCATATTTGTTTATACATACATATCCTGGCATCTTCTACATATTTTATTTTTTCACAGTCATCTCTCTAGTCATGCATGCAACTTTAAGTCTATGAATTTTTCATTTGTCTGTTGCTAGTGGCATTAAATAAAACATATGTATGTATGTGTGTATGTATTTTCATATGTGTATTGGGATGTCCTTTGAAATGCGATTTTTCTATGTTCATCCCTTGTAATCGAAATTCGACTCAAAACGGTTCATCTTGGAAAAAGGTGTATTATTAAAAACTACCAAAATTCAAAATTTAGAAAAATTTTATTTGTTATTTCATTTATTTATTCAATATTCTCAAAATGATTTAAATATGGCAGTTTAACTTAATCGGACATCACAAACACACTCTAGCCTGAAATCCAAAATGACACACGAAATTGATAAAAATGCAAAAAAATATTTTTTTTTAAATGAATTATAATGATTTTTAAAATGTGCAATTTGGAGATGTCGATTTCTATTATGATAATATAATATTTGCTATTGAAGAAAAAAAAAAAAAAACAAATTTTAAAAATTATAATTCAAGTTAGTGTCTGCAGCGAGTCCTTTCCAGGTATTGCTTACTTTGCATAATTTTCGGAAATATATCACTTAGATTTGATTAGACTACATACACAGAATAAGTTAGATGGAAATCGGTTGAAAAAGTGAAAAATAATTTGCCTTACAATAAGTTTCGTACCGATTGAATACTTTCTTTAATAAAAACAGTGAAATCAATGGTTTTGTAACACAACCAAATGATAATTCAATAATTGGTAAAACCAACAAATACTGCTGTAAAGTAATAATTGTGGCAATGATCGGTAGAGCCAACCGTAACAAAGAAAAACTAAAATTAGTACTATCACTGTGTAGTAACAAAAGATTTTCAATACTGCATACTAAAATGTCAATAAAAATTATGAAGTTTTTCTTTCAACAAGACAAGAGCTGAACAAAATTAAGAACTAGGAAGGAAAGTAATAATTCAGGTATGTACAATTATAAAATTTAATAAAATTCTAGTTTTCTAACAAAAATTATTTGTTGTCTTAATTTAGTTGATATAATCGCAGCATATGGAATATCATATTGGAAGTAATCCATGAAGTTTTCATAATATGCTCATGGAAGAACTCATCTGGGTGTCGATGGGACTATTTATGATAATATATGATTTGTTCCATCAACATATGTCTTTAGAGCTTGCAGTGTTCCAAGATTCGAAAATATGAGGCTTCCATTAGAAATTATTTAATTATATTTTTAATACAAGTTTGATATAATTTTTATTAAAAAATAAAAATTATGTTTTTTTCGACCTTTAATTGTGCAATGAAAATGAAAATTATTCAAGTTCGAGGCCATACTCTATATTTCTTTATTAGGAAATTGTCCTAACAAATAATCAATAGAATTCATTCATATAAACTAATTTACCCACTACTCATTTAGTGGGAAAACTAGGTTATATGAATGTTTGATGTTTTGCATGGGATTGTCACTTCTTTCATAACGTTTTCTGATGATGGGAACCAAGAAAATTCCCGAAATAGATCTACAACACATTCCTGAAAGGGTCAAAGAATAAATTTGAAAACAAAAAAATGCTATAGATTATTTGTTAGGACAATATCCTAATAAAGAAATATAGAGAGTGGCCTCAAACTTGAATAATTTTCATTTTCATTATATTTTTAATATCTTATTTGGTAGTTTTTAAAAATTTTTATCAATTGAAGGGCTTATTGTAAAAACATGATAAGCCACATCTGTTGTTTTATGAATTTTCACTGTTTTCTAGACATACGTTGATTTATTTTTGATAGGGATCTTGCTTAATCAATTATTACAAGTGCGTAGTGTATAAACGTCCTGCAAAAATCATATTTTTTACATTTTTTCAACATTTCAAAGGCGAAAACAAACTAAAAATTAAATGTTTCTTATCATGTTTTTACAACAAGCTCTTCAATTATATTTTTATTAGTTTTTGTATCATGTACAAATTTTATTTTTTTTTTTTTTGTATAAAAATTAAAAAAAAAACAATAAAATTGTAAACAGTGATTTATTTTATACGAACGTAATTGTACACAAAATTCGGATGGATGTACTGAATATGTTGTTCTATTATAGTAAACTAAACAAACCATTGAAATATATTTTCTATGTTACTTTTAGTTACTTTTATTTAAAAACTCTTTAACCTCTAGTCGCCTGGGGACTAAAAATACACGTGAAACTTAATTTCAATTATGGCTAAGAGATTGTAAAGCCTTTAAATTTATCAAAAAATTTACAATTAATAAAAATAATTATTTTATGTGTGCACCCCGGTAGGCTAGTTGCCGGCTTATCAGTGCGCGGGTCGTGGGTTCGATTCCCACCAGAGGCACTGGTATGTTTTCGATACAATGCGCTGAAAGCCATAGAAGCTAGTGCTCGGTTAGGGATATAGGATAGTATTTGTCATTATGTGATTATTAGTTAATATAAAAAAATTAAAAAAAAAATTTGTTATGTAACTTGATCCATATAGAGCTAATTTTTACAATTTCGTCAAAAAAAAAACCTACTAGAAAATTTGCAGAATAAAGATAATTAAAAATCTTATCAGATCTTAGTGATATTTTTCCAAAAATTATATAAACATTAAAATGTTGTTAATTTTTTCACAAAATAAGCAATTTTTGTAGAATGTCCTATAAATGAGGCGCTCCAAACTCAAACCGAATTAGGCATTTTGAAAAATCTTTGAAATAAATTTAAAAAATACGACGTTTTTGAATTTAAATAAAATTCGTGGGTCATTTCGTAGTCCTGGCTAAAGTGTTTTATTGATATCCGATAAGGTCATAGTTCCATATCTAAATAATTTGGAGAATGTTAAATGAACAAATGAAAAATTTTATTTTTAAAAATTTTGATTTTTAGGTATTTTTATTTAAAATACTCTTTTTTTCACAAATCTTTTTTAAGGGACACCCTATTGCGCATCTGTATGTCTATGTATTAACTCAGTACATATGAAAGCTCTAATATTGGTATTGAACGTATAAAACTGGTAACATCATGAAATTACCCAGCAACATAAAGTGGAAGTAGTGCTTAAAGAACCTCTTTAACTCGACTTCCAAAGCATTAGCATACACACTTTTTTTGGTTTCATAGAAATTATTGTTAACAACTAAAAAAATGTTAAACTAAAGTTATTTTAAACAGCATTTGCATCACCATATAAATTAATGGGTATTTAAATGAATAACATCCTAAAAAGTGCTTTTCATTAATTTAATATATTCTTTTTTATATGGAGGTTGAGGTGGTCCGGACAGGGGAGATCTTTTTTTATTTTTATTTTTTATTTCTTATTAATTTTTTAGAATTTTTTTTATTAACCTTCCTTGTAACTATTTTTTGTTACACACATTTCACACTGTTGTTGGGGTGTTTTATACCCCTGAGTGAGGACAGAAGGTTAATTCAGTTTTTCTATGTATTTTAAGATGATTAAGTAATTTAAAAACAATAAAATAATTAACATCTTGACTTTAACCGAAAAGAAAAAAATTGTTATCCAAATTTGATAAAATCTATTTTTGGCCTTTTTCGATGGGACTTTTTGTAAAAATTATTTAAAAATATCAAAAATCTGAAGTTTTATCTTTTACGATCGAAACATGAACTTTTCTTTTTGTTTCCAGATAACCGAAAATAACAGTTATCCCGAAAACTTTAACTCAAAAACTCTCTATGTTAGAGTCAACGGAGACGTATAATATTATATACCAATCGATTCGTATTGAAGTGCTCTTTCGCAATCTGTGGTGATCTTAAGAAAACGATCTCAACTTCACAGTTAAGAGTTATTTTTCAACGAAAAAATAAAAGATCGGATGAAACTCTTAAGAAGAGAGTTTTATTTTGCCTTCATTAAATAAAACTCTTTTGAGGAGTTTTATTTTTTCCGTCTGAAATAAAACTCTTTTGAGGAGTTTAATTTTCCCGTCAGAAAATAAAGCACATTTGAATAGTTTTAATTTGAAACTCATTTAAGGAGTTTTATTTTTTGCGTCTAAAATAAAACTCATTTTTTTTTTTGACTTTATTTGCTATAATGTGTGTAGTAATTTATTTTTTAATTTAACGAACATAACTTTTTCTAAATTTTCTGCGGAAAGATTTGAACGGAGGTCGCTCAATACCAATTTAAGAGCAGATAATGCTCTTTTCACGCTTACCTGGGTTGCATGTACACACTGTATAGTTTTTGCCAATGTTTACAAGTACGGATAGAGTATTCGTTTAGCCTCCCAGAACTCAAAAAGAGGTTTATCAATCGATAAGGTCCTGAAAGAAAAATTGTCGATTTCATAGAAAGCTTTATTTCATCCTCATTATCACTTCCTTCGCTTTCTTGTTCCCTATCTACATTTAGGGAGTTCAAATACTGCCCCAAAAGCGAATACTGAGATTGAGTTGTATCGCAAACATCCGGCGCAGATCGGAAAACATCCGGTGAAGATCGTGAAGCTTCCCTGCTTGTCGACGGTTGATCATTGCATTGGCTATTTTTAATCTGCAAAGAGAAAATAGATTCATAAAATATTTTTAGAAATAGATTCATAAAATATTTTTTAAACTTACTTGCTTCTCCAACCGCAAAATCCGAACGATCACTTCCTTGAGATGTGTTGTAGCACACACTAATTTTAAAGGCTCCATCGCTATGATGCACTGAAGTCGTGGATCGAAATATAAAGCTGCAAGCAATGTTGGATTTTGTAGCAGCATTTTCTCACGCCTTTTTATTTTTTCTAAAAATTCGGAGCTGTCGGGCTTCGTCTGAACTTCAAGCTTCATTTGAAGCCATATTTTAAAAAAAGAGCTACAAAAGAATTCCTCTTCTTGAAGCATTTGTGTGGCGACGTATACAGGGCTAGTAAGGCTTCATAATAAAACTCCTCAAATGAGTTTTATTTTAGACGGAAAAAATAAAACTCTTCAAAAGAGTTTATTTAATGAAGGCGAAATAAAACTTTCTTCTTGAGAGTTTTCATCCGATCTTTTATTTTTACGTTGAAAAATAACTGTTTTGGATGTTTTTTTTTTACTTTTTAAGCCACAAAATAACTGTTATAAACTAACGTTTTTGATATCACTTATAATCGTTATGGTCCCTCCTTTTTAAGTGTGCCTTGAAATATGTGCAACATTCAGACAATTCCGTTAAAAAAATTGACTTTGGATTGAAAAACAATAATAATAATAAGAGTAATAATAATAATAATTAATTAGTAAATTAATTAATTAACTTTTACTTAATTTACCTATGTCACTTTAATTTACCTATAGAGTTTTTACCGAACTCTTTCTCCTTTGATATGTACATATGTATATTTAATACACCCAGATCTTTATTAAACATCAGCGTAGTATTAAAATAAAGCATTTTTATAAGCAAATTTTAAAAAAATACCGAAAACATTAAAAGATCTTACGTACCAAGGCACACTCGTGTCATTACAAACCACTTTTCCCTACACAGAAAAAACTCAAAACAGGTTTCAATTAAATAATTTATTGATTTTGCAAATATCATGGCAATGATAATATCAATTAAAACTTTTATTAAAAATTAAAAAAAAAAAAAAAGTTATAAATAACATCCACAAAAAAAATATATACTCACAAAAAAAAGTGTGTGAACGACACGTTTTTATGTGTGATATTGTTAAAGCAGCGTCTGTTTGTATGTTTGCGTTTGTACCTGTTTTGTTTGTAAACTTCATTTGATATTTTATGCTGAAAATTTTCTATTTAAGCATACAAGCAAACAATAATTTAAGAATTACGTCTAAAATGAAATATGTATTTATATGCTTAAAAGCCAATTAAAATATTAATTGATTCAATTAAATATTTGTTTATAAACAAATTTAATTCCAATCAAATCTTTAATTAGATATTTTAGCTTGATAATTTTTGCTGTGTACCTGTTGATTTATTATATCTTATTGATATTAAACCACATTATAAAAATGTTTTAAAAATATTTATTTAAAAATGTTAAGTTTTCTTTGATCTTCTTTATGTAATTTTTTCTTATTTTAAACGAGCTTAAGATCATTTATTTATTAATTATTATTATTTATTTCCAATATTTCGTCTCCACAAATACATCATAAATAAAATTAAATAAATATTTAATTCTTCGTATTTTAAACGAGCTTAAGATCATTTATTTATTAATTATTATAATTTATTTCCGATATTTCGTCTCCACATTGGGTGACTTCTTCAGGTAACAATTATTACAATTTATGTAATTGTAATAATACAAATTGTTTAATTGTAATAATTGTTCCCTGAAGAAGTCAACCAATGTGGAGATGAAATATTGGAAATAAATAATAATAATAAATTAATAAATGATCTTAAGCTCGTTTAAAATACGAAGAATTAAATATTTATTTAATTTTATTTATTGTATATTTGTGTAGCACATGTTTCTTGTTTTCATAAAAATAAATCAATATTTTCAAGTTGAGTTCATTTTAAGTTTGTTGTACAGCATATTTAACTTTGGTGCAAATGGTATAGCGGTCTACTTTAATACAACAGATCGTAACTCAGATTCGTGTGTTCAATACTCGCTGGCACCAAAAGTTTTTTTTTTATGATTTAAAACAAAACATTCCCTTGAGTGTGCAGCACATTTTTATTAAATAAAAATGTTTATATATATTTGAAAAAGATCATCTATGAACTTTCGAAAAAGAGCATTCAAGCGCTATTTAAAACGTTATTAAAAAAGTTATATATTCACTCCATCCGCCCATTGACACGACAATGATAAAATCAGTAGATGTGGGCTTTTTACTACTTCTTCTTCAGCTCTTATTTTGCTGGGTAATAGTATGTACTTAAGCTATAACAACACCAACCAACACCAATACCAAAATTAAAGGTAAAACATTTATAAAATTTTACTTACCATTTGCTGGCGATTAAAATACACATAGAGGGTATTTTTATGGCATCCATCGTATGTATTAGTTAGTCATTGAATATTTAAGTGTATATAGGTGTGCTTGAGTGTGTGTAAGATGGTATGTGTGTGTATATTTTGGAAAGTCCCTTTGTGCGTTTTTATACAAATGTTTTTATATTCCCATTTATCCCTTAAAATCCCCCCATCAAAAATACTATAGACGATTTTTAGTTTTGCATACATATTATACTCTTAGGTGTAAGCCGACACACTATGGGTCAAAATGAAATTAAAAAGTATTTCATCTTAACGTATTTTTATATTTAAAATACCAAAAAAAAAAAATAAATGCAAATATAGACAAAGTATTGCAAACTATTTCTCAGAATATAGAATATGTATATGTTAACAAGAATAATTTATACCAAATTTCAGCCTTAAAGTTAAATTATCTAAAGAAAAATCCAAGAGCAAATCGTTAAAGTTAAAGTACCCAGCCTCTTAAGATTACAGCCATTGATGAATATATCGTCCTTAGCAGCAGACAAGAAAATCGCAACATTACTTGCTTTATTCGTTTTCGTTGAAATAAAATATTAAAAAAACCGAAATTAAAAAATATTCAAAAAACAGAAAAATACAAAAATTTTATTTATTACATGCGGGAAATGAAGGGTCGATTTATCTAAAGTGACGATTCTGTGATATGTGATTGGGGGGGGGCACGTCAGGAAACTGGTGAAACCGAAACTGTGTTGTACCAAAAAGTGTTAATTTGTGTGAAATGACCAATAACGTGACTATAGTAATTTTGACAAAACATTGACTGCTTGGTACCAGATATATCATATAACTGGAGAAAAAGTAACAAAACATCATAGTGTACTTAAGCAACTAGGGCCGTTGCAGTTAAAGTTGCTACTAGTTATTGAACTGGTTGAATCCCGTAAACAGTGGACGAAAACGTGGCAGTTAGTGCCAAATGATTCAGTCCCTTGACAGCTACAAAGCGGACATAACACTGAAATAAACTTATTTTAAAATTGATTTTTGTTGTGCCTTTTTGAAGGTTTAGTAAACAGGTGCTATGACACACTGGTTTGGTAAAGTACCGTGACTGGTTCCGGACGAGCAAGTTAGCAACTCGTATATAATATGACACACGGTGAATACAAATTGACAAGTTGTTTTCTAATTACTTTTCGAATACCCGACGATATGTACTCCCTAGACCAGTGCAGTGGTACTTCACAAAGCTATTCCATTTAAGCTACCCCTGTAACAGCACACATTGCTCTTAATGTGTGACTAGTTTTCCATCAAAAATTGATCTCCAGTTCTATAATACGTACAGCTACACCAGTCACGTGATAAATATTTTCCCACTGGTCCTGTTACATATCACATAAATCCTAAAATTATTTATTTTAACACTACCTACTTCTAATTTGTCACGTAGCTTATTCATTTCAGTGGGAACGCTGATAGGTAAGCTTCGTCAAGTTAATTGACACGTCAAAAAGTGCTCCAAAGCTAGCAATTGCCACCTCCTATGACAAGCCCATGTTAAAAGTACCAGTCACATTCATATAACAGAACCGAAACTAGGACAGGTTCATACACACAAAGTTCTAGTCACGTGACCATACCAGTGACTGGTCCGTTTCCCGTAGGGTTTTTAATTATTTTGAAAATAACACGACTTTATTAAATTATTATTAATTGAAAACTGACAATAACTAACCCCAGCTATAACTTAAGAAAAACGGATCCGTTTACAAAATCACAGAAACGGATACGAAAAAACGGAGTTTAAAAAATTTGTTTTAGAAAATCCAATACTACGGTACATTGACGATCCGTTTTCATACCGGCTTTTATGGATACTAATTCAGGGTCCGAAAACGTTGCGTGACGGATTCATGATTAAGTAAGTAACGTAAATTTATTTCTTGGGATGCTACATTTTTAAAAAAACTAAGAAGATTGTTATTCATAATTTCATTGCGTTTGGTGCGAGAATATTTTAACGAATTTGAAAAAGTAATCATAGTTCTTAATATTTTTTCAATACCTGCACGGCTATGCCATATAATTTTTGATATTTTGCTAACAATCATAAATCTAATGTACACACAGCGAAAAAAAAGCCAACCGGATTGAAAAGTGTATATCAACAACTTACTAATTCAGTTAGTATAACAATATTTACAGTAGATTTCCGAATATTTTGGGTGTTGCAACTAAAATTCACTTGAATTAACCGAACTTTGTTGTAAAAACTAATGTTAAGTTAAGAGTTAACCATCTGAAATTCGTAATAACAGAATTTGATTCATAGTAACCGAACTTCAGTTGGCAAATAAAGTGTCCGCCATCTAACGTTTTTTTTTTTTCAACTAGTGCTTATTTCGTGAATGGTAACACTTAGCTCGTGTCTAATTTGACAGATAATTAGTTTTATGCTTCCGCTGAACGAATATGGTTGTGAATACAATTGAATAACGCTGGGAAATATTGCGACATTACTTTGAAAATCATGGTAATGTTGCAGAATGTGTGCCGGTACACTCAAAACAAGTCACTGTTTGGTTCGGATTCTGGTCCAGAAGCATATTTGGGCCATTTTTCTTCGAAAATGAGCAAGGAGTGGCCCTTACAGTCAATGGCGATCGTTATCGGGCCATGTTGAATGAATTTTTGTTCACAAAAATTGAAGAGGAGGAAATACAGCAGCACACAATCGATAATGTGCTTAAAATTGGACCGATCATGTAGGATACTGAATGGCCAGCCGAGGCAGCCATTTGAATGAAATTATTTTCCATTATTAACCGGAAGGATTGTACTTTCAAATAAAAAAAGAAATTTGCTAAAATATTCAGTAGTTTTTTTTTTATAGCATTTTCAAAAAAAAAAAGTTATTTGGCGTACCCTTTCGCTAAATTTTTCGTTGTGTGTATATATTGGCTATAGGGAACAATTGTAAGAACGATAAAAAACATCATTAATATATCGTCACTTAAAAAAAAATTAAATTCCTTATTAAAATAATTCTATCCCATAGTGCATCATTAGTGGCTGTGTGAGTATGTTGAAATTTTATGAATTTAATTTATTTGTTGTTACAGTTTTTTTTTTACGTATCTGCAGTATTTTTGTGGACACAACACACGTGTTACTTTATGTTGTTTTTTTTTTTATACAAAAAAAAAACTTTTTTATTCTTATTATTTTACCTTTATTTTTATTGAAATGTCATTTTTTTCATGCTGTATTTCGTTTGGCGTAACTTCTTTTACACCCTTCTTCGTTTTTATAAAACTACAATATTCATACCAATTTTGGAATTCCCTTGTTGTTCATCTTTTATTGTTTGTTGCTGTTGTGCCCTACTCTCGGGTTTCATCCACATTTTCTTTTCCTGCTAAATATTTATGTATTTATTGTATTCCAATGTATTTGTTGTTTACAACACCGTGGAAACATATTGTTCATGAATACATTTTAATAAATAATGAAAAGTGTATATTTCATGAATATTTCAAATATTCAAAAATTCAAAAATTCTACTCTTTTTGTTTGCTAAAAATGTAAAAAAAAGCAGAGTACAAAGGGAATTAATGTCATAAGTGATAAAGTAGAACAAAAAAAAAAGGGGTTTTAAGCATTGTTCTTTTTTGTTGCTTCTATAATATATCAAATGAAATATTTGGGTGATGCTGTATCACTTTCAGTTAATTGAAATTTTTTTGTTAAATAATTTTATGCGTAGTTTTATGTTTAATGTAAAATATTTATGAAATTTTGTTATGACTAAAAATTTAGGAGTGATATTAGCATTTTACATTAAAAGCAACTGCAATAAAAGTTTAAAATCACTACTAAGGCTTACTACATAAATAACACAACTCAACAAATTTAAACATTTTGCGGAACCTGTATTTGAAATACATATTTTTTTAATAGACTTTGGTAAGCTGAATCAAAATCTGTCAACCCTTTTTTTTCTCATATGCAGTTTTTTGAAAAATCATGGTTTATATCGCGGTACTTTTTTGAAATTTAACCGCAAAATTATAATTTTTTATTTGTTAAATACACTCACAATATTTAGACAGTAACTGATTGTAGTAGTAATCGGTGACCTTATGACCTGTTCCACGATCTCGAACGAAAACCTAGGCGAACGCAAGCTAGTCACTCGAATTCGAATCAATTTGGTTTCTCTATTTCGAAAGCTATCGTTCGCCTATACTTACGTGTGTCAATTTTTGTGTTTTACGTATTTACAAATCATAGTGGTGCCAGACCGGATATTTTAAACTTCTATTACAATTTCCTTTAAAAATACCAAAAATACTACTAACTTGTTTGAAAATAAATACAAAATTACTTAACAGTGATCAGCTGTATATGACAAATAAATAAATAAAACAAAAAATAAAAAAAAGAAAAATTAATAAATCAAAAGAAGAAAATCAAAAAAGTACACAAGCGTTTTCAGCTGTTTCATTGTGGATTTCATTAAGCTGAAATTTAAAGTTCTTAAAAAACTACAAATATTCGTGTTATTTTATTCTTACCTTTTGTTATCTATTCTTTTTTTTTAAATATTTATAATTATTTATTATATCATTCATTCCAGCAAAGAACACTGAAAAATGAGGCTTTTTTTGAGGTTCTCTGGTGTGTTATATATTTTGTAGATGAATACTCTATAGTACCGCTTGCACATAGCCTTCTCCAGATCTCGAAATTTGTAAAAACTCGCGATTTTATGCACGTTTTTAATTTTCATTAATTTGATAAAAATGCTAAAAGTGCTTCACTTTGAAGTGCCATAACTTTTTAATTGTATATCGCATGTTATTAATTTAAACGATATTTGGAATACGCACTTGTCTACTTTATAACTGGAGGTGTTTAAACAAAATTATTGTTAAAAAACTGCATACGAAATGCAAATGCAGTTTTCTAATGTATTTTTCAAAACCTTAATATACAAATACTGATTTGAATGAGACAAACATGTCTTCTATTTGTAATGATTTTTTAAAAAAATTATTTTTTTTTTTTTTTTATTAATTAATAATCATATAATAACAAATTATATACTATTACCCTAACGTAGCACTAGCTGCTATGGCCTTCGGCGCATTCTAGCGAAAACAGACCAGTGCCTCTGGTGGGAATCGAACCCACGACCCCCGCACTGATAAGCCAGCACGCTACCAACTAGCCTACCGGGGCGCACGATTTTTTAAACAAAATTTATTCTTTTATTCTAAAATATGGAAGTATTTTTATACATTTTTGTATCGTTTTATACAATATTTTTTCACCTAGTTATATTTTCGATATGATGTCAAAAAGTTATTTTGGATTCAAAAATAAAAATATAACGTACTTAGATTATTTTCCGTACAGCAACCCAGTCAAAACTAATATTCCCAATTACTATTTAAAAGATTCATTACTCATATTTTTTTAAGTGCAGTAGATATCGGATATAAGCACATCTCATATAAGAACAAATCGCATATAAGAAAGATTAGCAAAAACACCGAGCTTTTTTGCATCTTCTCAGTGTAAAAATTGCTTCATATAAGAAAAACACTTATAAGAAAAACACTGATATAAGAAATGTTTTTCAAACACCAAAGCTAACAAACGTATTTGAAAAGGTTTCATATAAGAAAGTATTTAAGATTGTTGACCACACTGAATATGTTTACATATTCAGTGCAAGTATGTAGGCAACTCTGAATTACATGAACATATGTAAATATAAATACACGTGTTGTCAAAACGATAATGGACGATAAAAGAAAAGAAATACAGTTTCCATTAAAACAAAAATTAAAATATTGAAAGACATTCAAAAGGGCAAGCAAAGAAATGAAGTTGCTAAAGAATATAATATTGGAGTGTCAACGTTATCAAAAATAATAAATAATTCAAAAAATATAGAAAATAATTATTTTGCATCGAAAATTGTGGACAAAAAGAGAGACAGAAAACCAAAATTTGAAGCTCTAAACAGAGCAATGTCAATGTGGTTCGAGCAAATGATGCAGAAGGGCGCACTAGTGACTGGACCAGCACTTATGGAAAAGGCTCAACAATTTGCTATAGATTTGGACGTCCCCGACTTCAAACCAAATCCTGGTGGCCTTAAAGGGTGGAAAAAAAGCGAAAATATTAATTTTAGAAAACGCCACGGCGAAGGCGCTTCTGCCGACATTGAGGCTGCCACAAATTTCAGGGAATATATTTTGCCTCCATTATTGGAAAAATATGCGTTAGAGGACATTTATAATGCAGACGAAACTGGGCTCTTCTATAAAGCACTGCCAAATGGATCCTATGGTTATGGAGGTCAACAAGTTAGAGGTGTCAAGACACCGAAAGACCGAATAACATTGCTTTTTATAAGCAATGCAACTGGTTCCGATAAATTTGTTTATTCAATCGTCAAATTTAAGCATCCAAGGTGTTTTCGCGGAAAAGTCGTTCCCATTTCATATAAATTTAACAAAAAGGCATGGATGACCAGCACTACATGGTGTGAAATCATTAAAGAGCTAGATGAGAAACTTAAAAAAAAGGACAAATGAATTTTGCTGCTGATTGATAATGCTTCATGCCACAAACTTGACTTCACACCAGAAAACATTGAAATTAAATTTCTGCCAACATGTACCACAAGCATAATTCAACCATTAGATCAAGGTATGTACTATGTATGTAGATATGTAAAGCATTTTCAATTCGCATTGAAACGCAACTTAATGTTGTTCATTTTATGTTTTATTTAAATTTATTTCAAGGTATTATTCAATCCTTTAAAGCTCAATACAGAAAATGCTTAATTCGGGAACAAATATTAGCGATAGAAGGTGATTATATGGACAAATTCTTAAAAAGCATTTCAGTTTTAAGGGCGTTGTATATCGTAAAACGCTGTTGGTGGCTTGTAACACCACAAACGATACAAAATTGCTTTAAAAAGGCTGTAATTTTCAAGGAGGACGAATCTGATGAACCTGAGATAACTGAAAATATCTTGGACGATGAATACAACACCTTTTTAACAGAAATGTCTGATTTGGAGAATCATGATTGCTTTGGTACCTTAAATGATACTGAAATAATAAGTGAAGTACAAGATCACAATTCTGACGAAGAGGAAGTAGAGCTAGTACCCGAGACAACATCTAAGCCAAGCAGAGAAGAAGCTATTAAGGCGTTATTTGTTTTAAAACAGTATATGGAGTCTGATGATAGTAATATTATTAACATTGAAAATGTTTTATTTCATCAGCGTGATAAGTCACTAGTCCAAAGAAAAATAAAAGACTTTTTTCATTCTATTTGAAAGATTATTATTTATATGAATGGGAACATATGCACCTATTTTTAGTCAAACTGTGAACTGATTTTAATTTTGTTATTTTTGTTTATTTAAATTTAAGTTTTTTATATACTGAATTGTTTTGTCAAACTGTGAACTGATTTTATTTTAGTTATTTTGTTTTTTTATATACTGAATTGTTTTGTTTAATAAAATGTTTTTCTTTAAAACTTGTTTTTTTTTACTTTTCATTTAAACATTTTAATTTTAGAGAATATATTCGTATAAGAAACAGATTTCTTATATGCGTAAGTACGCTTATAAGAAACAACTTTCTTATATCCGATAATTCCATATAAGAAAAAATCGCATATAAGAAAGAAATCTCTGAATTTTTTTGAGTTTCTTATATCCGATATCTACTGTGCTAATAAGTATACTAGCAAGATTAAAGAATAAATTACAAGTTTTATTTGAATCGATTTTCTGATTTTTGTTCTTTCAATATTTTTTTAATAAATGAATATTTTTATAAATATACGTCTTCAAACAAGTAACTAAATGAGTTCGTATTTTAAATTTATCACAAAAAATATGATATACAAGAATGTAAAAAAATATATCCATTTTATAGAACAAAAAAAAATATTATTTTTTTTTTAAATCATTAAAACTAAAAGACATGTTTGTTCCATAAAAATCAGTATTTGGATATTTAGCTAATACAGTAGAATCTCAGAAATTAGAACCACTTTGTACATCGGGCAATTCTAATTTCTGAAAAGTTTTAATTTCTGGACATTTTTTTTTTACAGAACATTATAATAAAACTATTTATGTAAGCTTTATTTAAACACGAAACAATTTTTATTTAATAATATTTAATTAATTGAACATATTAAATTAATAGAAAAACTTTAAAATTTTAATTTTGTACAAGCATATCAAATCTCACATGCATATGACCGAATTGTACCCACCACGAATAACTCGGGGATTCCCGTTTTATTTTTACTTCTATGAGCAAAATAATAATTTGTAGTGAAAATACAAACAAAATAAAAAAAACTTCCAGAAATTAGAACTACAGGTTCTAATTTCAGAGCGTACAATACGTTGGAATTGCCGGTTCTAATATCTGGACGTTTCTAATTTGTTAGAGTTCTAATTTGTGAGATTCTACTGTAATGCATATTTTAGTAAACTGTATTTTTTTTTTTTTTTTGAAAATCGCAGTAGGAGAATTTTTGAAAAATGCATTAGAAAACTGCATTTGCATTAAGTATGCATTTTTTTAGCAATCATTTTGTTTAAAAAATCCAGTTATAAAGTAGACAAGTGTATCTTCCAAATATCGTTTAAATTAATAATATGCGATATACAATTAAAAAGTTATGGCACTTCAAAGCATTTTTTTTGATATTTATGAGAACTAAAAACGTGCATAAAATCACGAGTTTTTGCAAATTTGAAGATCTGAAAAAGGAAATGTACAAATGGGACCATGGAGTATTCATGTACAAAAAATAAACAAAATCAGAGGACCCGTGTTCAGATTTTTGCGTTTTCTAATGGAATGAATGATATATTTTTTTGAAAATATTTTGTTACTCGAAATCAAAAAAGCAAGTGACTGGTTTTGACATTTACGTTCGCACTGTTGACAACTCGTTCGAAATAGAGAAACCAAATTTTGTATGAAAACTGTTACGTTTTCATTCGACTTGTACTTCAAGTCATCGTTCGCATAGAAATTTAGTTAGAGAAACCCAAATCAATTTTCTTTCGCTTAAAAAGCGAAAGAAAGCATTCTTTCGAAATCGAGAAACAGGCCATTAGTTTTTTTCAAGGAATATACATTGAAACTACTATGAAATATTTTTTTAAACTTAGTTTACCATTTATAAAAAACAAAAAGCTGCACATAAAAACGGTCTTTCTGTACCACCCAATTAAAAAAGTTTTGATATATTAGTTATATATTACTTTATACAGTTATATATAATGAGATATTACAAAATATATATTCATAATTGAGCGCCCCGGTAGGGTAGTTGGTAGCGTGCTGGCTTACCAGTGCGGGGTCGTGGGTTCTATTCCCACCAGAGGCACTGGTCTGTTTTCGCTACAACGCGCAGAAGGCCATAGTAGCTAGGGCTCGGTTATGATAATAGTATATAATTTGTAATTTTATGATTACACTATGTCACAAAATAGAAAAAAATTGCATGCACTTTTGAAAAGACCTAGTGTAGGTTGTACGCCTTGTTGAGTAGATCATTTGTCCATTTTTAGAATTTTGAATACACCCTCAAAATCTGAAGTTATGGCCAAAAAAGAAATTTTAGTAGTGAGTGAATTGATAGCTTATTTTTTAAAATCAAATGCTTATTGAAAAAGATTTATTAATTTTTAATAAAGAAACTAAAGCATATATAGGATAATTCAAGTTAAGGTCAACTTAGCATAATGCTAATAATATAGTGTCTTAGCATTACGAAAGAAACTATTTAAATTTTGATTTAAAACTGTTTTAATACATATTTATATCGTGCGCCCCGGTAGGCTAGTTGGTAGCGTGCTGGCTTATCAGTGCGGGGGTCGTGGGTTCGATTCCCACCAGAGGAACTGGTCTGTTTTCGATACAACGCGCCGAAGGCCAAAGTAGCTAGTGCTCGGTTTGGGTAATAGTATATAATTTGTAATTATATTATTATTAATTATTAAAAAAAAAAAAAAAAAAACATATTTATATGCATATTAATATATTCATATACATACATTTATGTAACATATATATTTAAATTTTATAAGTTTAAAAATGTTTGCTGGATCTTTTGCGTTTGTAGGACAACTCATCAGTTTCTCTTTTAAGAGACCAATAGTAGTTAGCTAGCATTTTAACATGGTTTTTACCTTGGAAACGATTTTCGATTTGTGATATTTCTTGCTGAAATCTTTCACCCTACTTATCGCTAAATTGACCAAGGTTGTTTGGCAAACAATATAAATGGGATTTTAAAAAATGAATTTTTATGGACATCCCATTGCTTCATACAAAATTGATTTCGATTTTCACACATTTTGTTCAACACAAAACTTTCTGAAATTCAAATGATTTTCATCAATATTTCACTAGAACGCAATTTCACTTTTAATATCAGCACTTATCGAAAATATTTTACACATTATTAAAACTTCTTTATATTTAAATATACCACGTGTTTTTTAAGTAAAAAATGAAATCTGTATATTTAAATAAAACAGTTGTAACATTAACAATTATTAACCAATTTTAAAAAATGAAATGACAATTTGCTCAGTACTAAATTTGCTTTCAAATAAAAATAATAACAAAAATATGTTAACTAAAATGTATATAACGAACACCGGTTATAACGAACTTTTTTTTAAAACAAACGATTTTTCTGGTCCCAGTGCATTTAAAAAACATATTTCACATACGGAGGTTGAAAGCTCGTTATAAATTGAAAATAAACAGAGTTCGAAATTAAACACAAGCATAATGTTTTCTATCGTTCTGTTTTGCTTTTTGCAGAAACTCAACACACTCATTTTATTGTGCACAGTGAACATAAACACAAAATTTCTTTATTTTCATTTTGATTTGTAAACAGAACGCAATCACTTTCACAAACTAGTTTTCGATGAGAGACCAAACTAAACGATTTTGTTCTGTTCGTCCAATATTTCAAACAGTTTGATTTTGTTGTGTTTATGGAATGGAACAAAACTATTCGTAAGCCGTTCTTCGTGTTTATGTCATATTACAAGTGAAAAAAATGTTTCATTGAATTTTATAAATAATTGCATTAGTTTAATAAAAAGTTTCAACGGAGGAATTCCATTGACATTTGCAAAAAAAAACGTTGATAACATGCAGAAAAATAATTTCTTTATTTTGCCAACCACAACGTAATAAACGCGTTTTTATGTTTAAGTTAAATGAACACAAAAAATAACCACTACGAAATAATAATGTTTGACGAAAGAAACATTTTCGTTTTGTTCCATTTGTTATATTACAAACAACAATTTGCGCACTTGTGTTGTGTTATAAATACGAACGAAACAATAGAGATCGTTGTATTGGTTTCTTTAATAGGAACGTTATGTTAGTGGTACATAAATTTTCGAACTCTGAAAATAACATAAAATAATCTCGATGTATATAAAAACAAAAAACGAATATAACTGGAAAAAAAATATTACTTGAGCCAGAGTGAACACTAAAGGCTCTAGCTTTTCTAAAACTTAGGGTTCTGATGAGATCTTTAGCCAGATCGAATTACTAGTATCAGTATGAAAACTTTCTAAACTTTTAAAAATAAACAATAGCAACTTTTTTACTTTTTAACGAATTTTTCATATAAATTGGGAGTACATGGCGTATGAGTAATATCTACGTTAATTTATGCTAACATATATTACTCATGCGCTATGTGGCACAGTGTTGCGTGCGTTGCAATATTAGAAATCAAATTCATGTTTAGTAGTGTTTAATAAAATACACTTTAACTAAGAAGTAACAGAAAAAGTTATGCAAGAACATTAACTTTTGATCCCTTTAGCTATTTCTATGGAAATATTCCAAAGTGGAATGAACTTCTAAATCGAAAGAAACAAAATTTACTGATATTTACGAAAAAAAGTTGTTCGAATTAGTTTGACTAATATGTTGTTAGAATATAAATGCTATTCAAAACTATTCAATATCAGTTACATTGTCAATTCTGTAGTAAAAAAAATAATAACAAATAAAAAAAAAGGAAAAGAGTCGACAGCATTGGCACAACACGTACTTTCAACAGGCCACACAGCTGATCTTGAACAAGTGAGGATAATAGATAAAGAAAACATTGAAAGAAACCGATTTACAAAGGAAAGCTTACACATACAAAAGCAAATAAACAGAACCATGAACTTGAAAGAAGACACAAATAATATCAACGCTAGTTACAAGGTTGCAATTAAATAGTCTGTGTTTTTAAATGATGATGAGTTTAAATGTAGTTTCGTGTTTTATATGTTTAATGTTATATGTTAACTGTAATATTTTTGTGTTTTAATGTAATATTCAAAAATTGTAAGTTTTAAATATTTTGGTATTATGTTTGTGTAATAATATTATGTTTTTTATAATTAAATAGACGAAATCCCCAGAAGAAGTCGACAAAAAATCGAAGAAACGTCGGGAAAAATTGTAATAAAAATGAAGTTTTAATTACAAAAACAAAATTTAGGTCTTATTAGCTAAATAAATATTAAAAAAAAAAAAAAAAAAGTAATAACAAAATAAAAATTATTTTGTTCAATTTTAACAAAATTTGGTATTGAAGGTAAGTGTCAAGTAAGTCTGTCAGCATACAACAATTACCTCTAAAAAAAATAATTAAAAAAAATCTAAAATTTTACAACCGCAGTCGTTCTTTATCGTCCATATCTTTTAAACAGTTAAAGCTGATTCAGTGATACCACATTTTAAAGCCACTGTTGTCCAGCTTTAAAAAAAAAAATAAGCGTAAACATTATCTTTTGAAGGTAAAATGCATTATTCTCCAAATCCGCTGTTTAAAGACTGGATTTTAAAAGTTTCAAAAATATATGTTAAATATAATTTATCCCACGATAGCCAAATTAACTCTTACGAAATTTAAAGTTATGGATAAAGATATGTGGGTCAATTTCAAAAAAAACGCATTTTTTGTGTCCCCGCACTTTACACTACTATTTTAGGTAAAAAAAAAAAAAAAACAAAAAAAACAAAAATGTGAGAGTGATCAGCGAGGAATATGTAACAAAAAACGTAATTCTGAAATTTGTATGTTTGTTTTTTGTTTATTCAGAATGGTGTTTTGTTTCTCCCTCTGACTCCTTCCATACAAAAGCACGTGTCCCCCGTTAGAATTTTTAGTATACAAAATAAAATAAAATCCAGAAAAAAAGTAAATAGGCAACATTTAGTAACAGTTTTCGAATTATTGCGTTTCTTTCTTGTATTTTGATTTGTTATAGTGGTCAAAACTTAATTAGTGCGAATTTGGCGTTGCAAAGAAAGGTTGTCCCCACAATTTGCATTGAGCGTCACTTTTTATAATTCAAGTAATATTACTAGTTTTCAATTTGCATTTAAATAAAGTAAATAACGTAAGGAAAGTACAAAGCTTAATTATTACAAAAGTGAAAAAGCGAAAAAAAAATCTATTAAAAAAGTGTGCATTTGCGTAGTTTTTGTGAACACCATGGTATGGACGCGATAAAATTTCATGAGCGTCACGCTAATTTTTTTAAAAGTGAATATATTATATGTAAAATAATGAAGTTGACAATCATTGTTTACATGGTTTCAACTCATTTTTTTATAATTTGTGAATTTGAGAAATAAATTGCCTACGAAAAAAAACCAAAATAGGCAAACATTTCATGAGCATCACTTTTGATATATATTGCTTCATTGCTTAAAATGCTTAATTTTGATATTATTTTTTAATTTTCAAGAGTAAAACATCAAAATTAACGGCAGCTGAAAGAGCACGGAAATATCGAGAGAAAATAAAGGTCGATAAAGCGCGTAATGACGAATATAAAAGAAAGAAGAAATTAAGGTATAATCGTGGTATATTTGAGTTTAATTTTTTTTTGTTACTGACTAATTCTGTTTATGAATAGCAACAAGAAACGGAACTGCCACAAACTTAATTCGAAAGTGGTAAAAATGAATGAGAATGAAAAAAAAACAAAGCCGCTTGTCATTTCATGAAGTTTATACAGATTCAGAATAAGAATTCGAATGAAAATTCATAAATTAAATTAAGTTAAGTTATTGTTTTGCGTCAAATATTTACATATGTGTATAAGTTTCTTCAAGAATTACTTCCTTTTTTCCATTTTTGTTAAAGACATCAAAGAATATGTACATGTTTAGTTTTGTATGAAAATTTTTGTTTTTTGAAGAATTTTTGTTTTTTTTTTTTTTATTTACTTTTTGTAAAAGAATAAACTTTTTTTCGTTAAACTTTAAATTTGGCATTATTTCTGGTTTATGTGCAACAAAATCTCTTGATCGTCACAAAATATTTTGAGCGTCACACTTAGTTTTTATCCCTTAAAACGCTTATAATTGCAGTTTTTTTTAAATACATTGTTACAAGCCTATTACTTTGCAAGGAACCTTTAAGTTTAGGTCTTTTTTTAACAAAAATTTATATATTTTCATCTTAAAATTTTAAAGTAACTAGTCACTTTTTAAAAAAATTAAAAATCAAGGTGAAACGTGATTTTGTGTTTGTAATCGAAAAGGTGATTTTCGCAAAAGTCAATCTTGAGAAACAAAAGAACATCGTAGTAAGCTTGAATTTCAAATATTTTTGCATTTTTAGCGAATTTTTAAACATATTTGGTGTGTGACGCTCAAGATAGAAATCATAGAAAACCTAAAAAAAAATCAAAAAATATTGATTTTTTTGAGAGCCTAAAAGTACCACCGGCTTCTTCATCAATTTCTACATAAATTGGCAACTCTTACAGGCGAATTGAAAAAACTTTAAAAATAAGCAAAAAAAAATTGTTGTGTACGTTTTTTTTGAAATTGACCCATGTACTAAATATAATAGAAAAAAAGATTTACATAAAAAAAATTATTTATTGAAAAATATAAAAATAAAAGTTTTGCAAAAGTAGTTACACATACTTGCCCCTATCTTTTAAGAGGTTTAAACTACAACAGTCATTGATAGCAATTTAAAAGGTACTTAAATCGTGGTTTTGCTGGTTTACAAAAATAATTCACTTATTGAGTTTTCTATCACTTATATGTATCGCTGCGCCCACCTTCAGTGTTCCCATAGCACTTAACCCCACCGAAGTAAAATAATAAATCAGGGCTATGAAACAAAAAGCTTCAATAAATTCGTCAACTCTACATCAGGTGGCGAGCAACAACTGTTCTAAGGCTTATCATCTCGCGCAATTACAATGTTGCCATGTTTGAAACCCTTGATCTTTCACCACCTTTCATCTCTCCACTATCCTCTTTCCACAGAAAGCAACACATTAATTAATAGGAAGAATTTCCTGAGTGTTGCTCCTCTTTTTAAAAAAAAAAAAAAAAAAAATACTTTTTTCAAAATCTGTGCTTCAAATTACTATAAAAAAATCTGGTTCTCTAAACTTTTTAAAAAATATTAGATTAATTAAAAATTATTCTTCAATACCGTCACGAAATCCCTATGTGGTATTCCTGCCTGTTTCTGAGTTATCAGCTTTTTACTTAAAATTTTTCACGTTTTTATTCATAACTGAGGATAAGAGCTCCACATAGAGATTTGGATACGGCATAAAAACCAGGTGTTTAAAATACAGCTTTTTGAAACGCGGTTTTTGAAAACAATGAAATTTGATGTGGAGAAGTAAGTAATTTGTGCTTTGATAAAACCACAATTTAAGTAGCTTTAAAATTAGGTATTAATGACTCTCGTAGCTTAAGCCGTTAAAAAGATATTAAATATTAAGTACGAATACTTTTTTATAAATCAAAATGGAAGTGATAAATTTTTTGTGACTCAGCCCTTTGATTCGATATTAACAACCCTATGGAGAATGGGACCGGTTCTGCGTGTGCCACAGAATCGGTCCCTTCGTAAAATAGACCGGTCCTCTGCTAATCCCTTCCCTATGTAAACAACTGGCAACTTTAACATTGGCTTGACATAGGAGTGGGTCATTTGTCCTGCTTTACGCCACATAGTGGCATGCCACAGGACTAACCAAATATGGACATACCACAAGACTATCGCAAAAAGGGCCATGTCATGTAAAATAAACGAAAACTAAACAGCTTCTAATGGGTAAAATTCTGGTCAACTGGCTTTTTCTTGTTAATAAGCATTCTGGTTAAGTGGTATATCCACCCTTTTCCAGTCACAGGTTTGGTAATTTTTGGACAATTAACACTGCTTAACCCACTTCAGTATTAAATTATAACAGTCCTGTGATTAGTCCTTCTTTAACTAGTCACTTTTAGGACAATTGACTCCTCATTCCCCATAGGGAATATTCATATAATTGTGTGTCCTAAGACGCACATACATACATGTTGAACTGCATTCTTTACATTTCCTGTAATTTGATCTACTCACTAAGGACTTTTTCGGTATATTAGGTTATAGCAAAACTTTTAAATTTGGAACTCTCTTTATTTTCCTTTTTATTTTTTTTTTGTTCCTCTTCATTTTGATTTAATTTTTGCTTTCAGTTTTTCCTTCCATTTCCTCTCTACCTTTTATGCTTCTATTTCTTTTGTTTTGGAGGGGGGATTTTTAAGCTAATTTTTAAGTGTATTTTTATATTATTTGGTGGTGTAATATATATTTTGCAATGTAAGAAATACAATGAGATCTATAAATTCACATAACTTTTTTTAAATCCAAGCAGAACGATAGTTTCAATATTTTTAATATGATTTAAACATAAAATAGCCATAATTTTTGCGCCACTTTGGACATAATTTTGTTAAACTTTTTTATTCATCAAAAAATGTTAGATGTTTTTCTATCGCACTAGTTATGAATTGAATATTGTCTTTTTAAAATGCTTTAATATTTGTATGTTAAAACTACATGGAGTCTGAGGAATCAATAAAACATATAATAAAATTCATCATATGCCCTGTAGCGTAACATACAAATATTGAAATATTTCAGAACGACAATATTTAGCTACTAATTTCCCGTAAACTAGTCCGAGTTACATGATGAAACTTTCTAGATAGACAGAGAAAAATCTCTCTTCTTCTTCTTCTTCTCTTCCTCTTAACCCCCTGTAGAGCATAGGGCCAACCCGACATATTCGGGGAATAGGGTGAAGCAGATTACGGCACTATTATGGCTGGATAGTGCAATAGGAATGGTAGTGGAAGAACCGTTAAAAGTCAACGGTAGCGCCCATAAGCTTCCAGGAAGCCTACGCCTGTTCTTAGTCAAAAAGGAGTGTCAGACTTCACTAAGATCTTCTTTGTCCTTACATGCATCGAAGAAATCCTAGCAAACTAGTCAACAAAACATGAATATAACGCAAACAGAAAATAGTAATCTCCCATTAGGTCACAGACGTTTGTCAAATCCTCCCGTTTTGGCGGCAAGCTCTACGTTTCTGGGAGGGAGCAATTCATGTTTAGGCAGTATTGTAGAGAAAAATCTAATCTTAAAAAAAAAAAATAAAAAAATTTTACAGTTTTTCAGATATTCAGATATTCAGATATTAGATTAAAAATTCAGAACTTATTCAGATTTTTTTAATATTTTTTAATTCTTCTTTAAAAAAAATCTATTGATTTAAATGTCTATAATTTTTCAAATTTAGTTAAATTTTTATATATTCCCACTTTTTTGAAATTTTTTAAAGTTATTCCATTTCTATTCGCATTATATAGAACAATAAATACTGTAAGAAAAATGGAACAACTTTTACAATTTTTTTAAAATTTGGTCGAAGTAGGCGTGGTTAAATATTGACAAATTTGATACTAGTACGATATACTCTTTCGTTTAGCGGGGCTGTTGGTTTTGAAAGCCCTACATTTAAATAGTTTTCTCTTTAACTATTTTATTTAAGAAAGTTTCCAAACATAGTAAATTCTCAAATGTCTTCCCATCTATATTATTTTATACTATCTTATTGTTAATTTTTCTTAAAATTTATTTAACTTTTTCTTGTCATGTTTTCTTTATACATTTTTTTAATACATAAACTAAAACATTAATAACCCAAACAATGTTGTACTTACAAACATATAAACAAATTATATATGCAACACAAGACAAGAAAAATTTCGAAAAGCTATAAAGTCCGTTTGTCACATTCTGCCATAACACCCCAAGTGAATTGCAGTTTCCTATTTGGGAACATGAATAGTTAGTTAGAAAATTTACATGTACTTATGTTCCACAACATAACAAATACAAATTGTATAGAAGAGGGAATAATCATGGATGTCCAACAAAATGGTTACGTGTCCCTTGATAATTGCGTGTAACGAAGAAATATTTTTCACTTAACTTTATAGCAAATATTGTAAAAGGAAAATGTTAGTGGAATTACGAGTAAGATTATTTATATAAACTAACCGGGTATAAAAAAAAGTGCAACAAATTTGGAATATATAGTGACAGTTACTTCCTTTGGGGAGGTTTTTGTGAGGAGTTTGATCAAATTTGGTGATATTAAATATTGGAGCTGTTAGGGTGGATAACTTGTTCATAAATAACCAGAGTATGATGTTTGCCACATATATTTCAATAGAAACTTTACATTCATTAACTAGTATTAGTAAGCACAAAACTTATTGGGGTTATATTGAGATAATTTAGCAGATCTCAGTTTTTTTAAACAAAATCATTCTTATATTGGATTAATAAATAATATGAACAAACAATTCTTTGAGGGAAAAAGAACTGATCCCAGGTAACATGCAAGACAGGTCTCAAGATGACAGGATCAGGTATATGGTCGACTTTTTATATGAAATAGACCAGTCTCTTAAACAAGGCGTTGTCGTAGGTGGGAGGACACTTGACATATTTTAGACACCTTGTGACGTGTTAGGAGATTTGGTTTAAAAAGATTTTCACATAAATTAAAAAGGACTAACACAGTGGTGAATCCGCAGATTTTAATGAAACTTGGATATGTTATGAAAGACAAACAAATATCAGCCGCGTATTATTTTTAGGTGCGCAATCTCAAGTTTTACGTTTTTTTTTATATATTTCGAGGGGCGTCTTTTTTCAATTATAGTAATAGTTTGACTTTAAAAAGATTTTTCCCGAAGAACTTTTATAGCCCATATTTTAAATATTTTATTTAGTGGCAACCTTCGGCCCACAGCATAGGCCATATGGGTATCAAAATTATTGTTTTCCCAAATACTTAAGTAAATTTCTTAAATTTTAAAAACGTTTTCATACAAAAATTTTGTAGTTTTTGACCAGCGTTTTTAATCCCTAAACATGTGATTGTACACACACACACACAGAAAATAAATCTGTAGGAAATCCATTAGAATTACCATAGTTTTATTTCTATATTATTTAAATAATATCAATTGTCTTAGTAAATGTTCTGAATTAATGATGGCTACCAAATATTGATTATATTTTTCACAATTATTGGAGTTCTGAAACAATTTGTATCTTATTAACCTTTTACTGCCGACTTTTGGTTTGTGGATATATTTCTATTTTGACTATCCCTAAATAAGAATAAAAAATGTTTACATATATGCCCCCTCCACTTTCCCACTCCACTTTCCCACTCCACTTCCTATCATACGAAAAATAGGTCCGAAAACAGAATTATGTAAACTTCTCATCCCAGTTTTTCCACTTAACTATTCGAATAATTAAAAATGCTTTGTTTTATTTGGTTCAGGCCATTAGATGAAGCAACGTGCCAAATTTCAAGATTCTAGTTTTGTTAGTTTAGGAGATACACTAAACGCCCCTTTTTCGCAGATAAAGGCTAATTAAAAAATCAGAATTTGTTAACAAATATGGACAATATATAGTTTTGATGAACAGTTTATGAATATGATGATTACTACAATATCCTAATGCACATATTTAAACAAAAATATAAAGTTTTATGGCATTATCATATTGTTTACATTATTTTAAAAAAGTATACACTGTAGTGTAAAAAGTTAGTCAAAAGGCTACAATATTTCTAATCAATACGATAGTTATAATTACTTTAAAAATTAAAATTGGCACGCTTAACACCGTTTACTGGCACTTAAAACTAAAATTTCATTGTAATAACGAAATTACAACAAAAACTTTATATTAGCTCTTCTCTATTAACTTTATACAGAATGTTGGTCATACTAACCAATGTTTACAAAAAAAAAAAAAATATCTTCTTAACCCTTTCACTACCCTTGTGTACTACAGTGTACACTAGGGTGGGTCGATTTAGCATTCGATATTGTGCCATCGATTTTTCGATAGCTTTTGGCATGAGTAAAACAAAGTTCCACTACGACATATCAAAAAAATCATTTTCGAAGCGCCCATATTTCACTTTTTGACTTTTTCTCAACTTTTATTTTTAAGATTTTTTTAGTAGGTAATAAAAAAAATCGGCTGAGTTAATTTTTTTTTTTAAATATTACCTTTCCAAGGTGATATACAATACATTAAAATATATATTGCCACATACAATACAATAAAACATATGAGCGAGCGCGTGAGAATAGAAATATGACTGAGAGTACTCTTTTCTTGAAGCGGTCCTATCTGTACGATTCTCTCAGTCGTATTTCTATTCTCACGCGCTCATATGTTTTATTGTATTATATGTGGCAATGTATGCCAAAAGCTATCGAAAAATCGATGGCACAATATCGACAAATTTTTGTCCTAACAAAGCGGCCCACTCTAGTATACACATTTAAAAATAAATTATTCAAGTTCGAGGCCATCTCTATATTCCTTTATTAGGCTATTGTCCTAAAAAATAATCTATAGAGTTTTTGTTTTCAAATTTATTTATTGACCCATTCAGGAATGTATTGATAGATCTATTTCGGGAATTTTCTAGGTTCCCTTCATCAGAACACGTTTTGAAAGAGGTAACAATCCCATCCAAAACATCAAGTATTCATATAAACTAGTTTCCTCACTAAATGAGAACTAATATGTGTGCTCGAAGTTAAAGATTATCACCATTGATCAAAAATAAATTGAAAACATGTTTTTGTGTGTAAAGTCTACCTTTGGTAGATAGATATTCAATACACGTTTTTTGTTTTTTTTTCTTTTTTATTGTGCATTTGATTTAAAAAGCAATATATATGGAGTATTTCCTCGAACTTGAATTATTTTCATTTTCATTGCACAATTATAGGTCGAAAAAACATAATTTTTATTTTTAATAAAAATTATATCAAACTTATTTAAAAAAATATATATAAAAAAAAATATGATAATAAAATAAAACTTTATATTATATGCACAAACTGTTCATCGGGGCAATAAATCGCAATTTTTGTTTTTAAAACTCGTATCTTTTTAATCAGCTTTTATCTAAGGAAAAAGGGGCGTTTTGTGTATAATCTCAACTAGCACAGCTAGAATCTCTAAATTTGGCTCGTAGATTTATTTGGTGACCAGAGTAAAATAAAACAAAGAATTTTACTCGAAAGTTTTAGTGTTAAAAATGAGTTGAGTTTTTGCTGGATAGGAGGAGTAGCAGCCTTTTCTATCCTTTTTCTTTTTGTATCTAATTTAGGGATCTCTAACAAAAATCTGAAGTTAAATATAAATATATAAACAAACAAAAAGTCGGTAGTGAACGGGTAAACAAAACCTTTAAAAATATAAAAAATTTTGGGAATTGCATCCGATTATCGGTTAATGAAACAAATCTAAAACGTCAAATAAAAAAATAAACAATTAAACAAAATGTTTTAAAATTTATACATAAATAAAATAATAATTAAAAAACTTTCAGTTTTATCTGTATTTTTGATTAGTTTGCTTAAAAGCAAATAGGAAGTATTAAATGCAGCAATCAGACTAATTTATATTCATATGTATCAGGTAAAGTAAATAATTTATATTTTATTTTGTACATTTATATAAACGTTTAAATTTTTTGCAAACTATATTTACTAGGAAGTTGAAATGTAGTGACCTGGGTTGGAATTAATCAATATGCAATGTTATACAAAAGATTTCTAGATTATTAAATAAAACAAACAGGACATAATTTTTGCGGCTATTTAAGAAGTCTTTATAAACTGAACCATGTGAATTTTCTTGCAGGATCTTTATTTCTGGCTAAGGATTTCTATCTCCGTTGTTTTTTTTTAAATTAATAGAATTTAATAGAAATAAAAAAATAGTTTTCTTTATACTTTGGTTTACTTCGAATATTTGACGAAAGTACATGTAACTACCAAAATTCGGTTTACGACAAATTCTTGAGGTACAACGAATCTGTTTTCTGTGTGCATAAACAAAATACGTGTCTAATATTTTTTTGTCCCCAACAACTTAATAAAATTTCAGTAAAATCAGCGATTCACCACTGTGTAGTTTCCTTGTAAGTACTAAAAAAACCCGACTCGGCGTAGTGGGACTTAAACACAGAATGTTCTGCATACAAGGAAAAAGCTCTATGCATTAGAGTCCTGATAAAAAAATTAAGTACACTCAGGGAACTTCTGCTTTAAAAATATGTAATTGTTTGGATTGTACTACAGTTTCTTTATTTTTAATGTAAATGTCAGTCATTTGTAGAACAAATTGAATTTTTTACTAAACTTGTGGTTCATTTAAAAAAAAGCAAATCGCATCAAATAACTGTTTTATGATTTTACATTAATTTATTATATTCGTTATTTGTTATTTAAAAAAAATAAATGTTTGTTTATTGTTATACTAACATGTGGTTAATTTTTATTAAATTTTTTTTATTACTATGAATATGAATATGAAAATTGTTCAAGTTCGAAGCCATACTCTATATTTCTTTATTAGGATATTGTCCTAACAAATAATCTTTAGAGTTTTTTGTTCTCAAATTTATTATTTGACCTTTCAGGAATGTTTTGATAGATCTATTTCAGGAATTTTCTAGGTTCCCATCATCAGAACACGATTTGAAAGTGGTAACAATCCCATGCCAAACATTAAGCATTCATATAAACTAGTTTACTCACTAGATGAGAACTAATATATGAGCTTGATGTTAAAGAGTATAACCATTGATCAAAGAATAAATTGAAAACTTGTTTGTTATGTGCAAGGTCCACCTCTGGTGGATATTCAATACAGGTTTTTTATTTTTTTCCTCCTTTTTATTTCTTGTTTCGTTTATAAACAAAACAGGGGGAGTAAACTAGACTGTACTTTGTCTTTTATACAACTTTGACATAATTTTTATAAAAAAATAAAAATTATGTTTTTTTCGACCTTTAATTGTGCAATGAAAATGAAAATTATTCAAGTTCGAGGCCATATTCTATATTTCTTTATTAGGATATTGTCCTAATAAATAATCTATAAATATTTTTGTTTTCATTACACAACAATTGTTAGTCATCTTGTGAACATTAAAAAGAAATGACAATGTTAGTTGAATTTATATATATATATATAATGTCCTATGGTTCCTTAAGAGGAACAAAGGGCCACAACGAAATCGTTCCATTCGGTTCTTCTTGAAGCAAGATGTTTTATCTCTCTGCAGCTTGACCGCTTTGATTAATTTCAAGCTCAAGTTGCCGTCTTCAGGTGTGAGATGGGCGTCCAACTCTTCGTGTATTTCCAATCTATAGGAGCTTTTGTTGTGTCACTCTGTGGTCTGCGGAGCGTGTGACCAATCCAGCTCCATTTACGATGAAGAATATCAATGTGGATTGGGCGTTGGTATGTTTTCTCCCATAGTTGCGTATTGGAAATGGTATAGGGCCAAAATATTTTTAATATTCTTCGCAAACAGCGGTTTATGAATGCCTGGATCGCGTTTATATTGTGAGATGTTGTGTTCCATGATTCGAAACCGTATAGGAGGACTGACTTTACACAGGAGTTAAATATACTGATTTAAGTACGTTTCGTGATGGCAGTAGATTTCCATACAGGTCGTAAGATACCAAATGACTGGTTAGCCTTTGCGATTCGAAAGGCTATATCATCACTGCAGCCGCCAGTTTTTGTTAGTATGCTGCCAAGATAACAGTTCAATATTCTGTATTTTAAATTTAGTGGGGTTAAGGGTGTTGCACCGCATGACCTTGCTCTTCTTTATGTCGTCAGCATATTCTAGGCTCTCTAGATGTTGATTGAGTCCCCATCTGCCTGAGTTGCATTTTCTACAACGACGTCGAGTACGATATTAAATAGAAGGGGAGATAATACACACCCTTGTCGAACACCAGTTATCACGCTAAAACTGTTGCTTAGTGCGTTGTCGTGGACAACTCGGCATCTAACATCTTTGTACAGGGACTTTATTAGCGTAATAATCTTAAGTGGCACACCTTTACAGCAAGTGCGTTCCATATTGCGTGGGGGCTCAAGGTGTCGAACGCCTTTTCGAAGTCTATAAATATCATATAGAGGGGAGATTGCCATTCGGCGGATTGCTCGATGATTATTCGCAGACTGTTGATATGGTCGATTTGTGTGGCCGGAAACCAGCCTGCTCTATTCTAAGATCAGGGACTACAGCATCCGATACTCGTCTATTTATAATATGCGCCATTATCTTGTTAACTGCGCTAAGAACTGTGATGCCTCTCCAGTTTCTGCAGTCGTAAGGTCACCTTGATATTGACTATAATACCTTCCTTAAGTTGTGAATCTAGTTCACCAGTTTGCCAGAACTTCACGATATGGGGTAGCAGTAGTTGCGCTGTTATTTGGGGATCAGCCTTGAGCAAGTCAGGTGCAATATTATCAGCTCTGGACGCTTTGTTATTATTTAAGGCATTGATAGCATTTGTCAGTTGAATTTACTGAAACGTTAAATTTACTGAAATGTAAATCGTTCTTTATTTAAGCGAATTTTCATTTGTTTTTTAACTACATTTGTGGTCTTTACCTACATAGTATTCCGAGTGTAATACCGCACAAGTTATGTGTACTAAACAGATGAATATAAGAGAAATAGGTAAAACAATGTGAAGGCAATTGTTGATGAATATCGAAAAAGTATGTTTCAAGATTTTGTTTGCTTACACACAGAAAATAAGTTAGTTGGGAATCGGTTGAAAATATAAAAAGTCCTTTGCTAAACATGAAATTTTATACCGATTACTAAATTTTCTTAATTTAAACAGTTTAAGTATTCTTACAATCAATGATTTTGTAATACAAAATAATTGTGACTATAATCGATAGATCCCAACCGTATTAAAATATAAAAATTAGTACTAGAAACTTCACAACATTCAAATAGCATGTAATTTGCTAAATAAATTTGATATATTACACGTTGCGGTTGCGATACCTAATATTCAGTTGCCTAACCCAATTTTACATTCCAAAAAAATATTCTTATGTTCCACAAAATTTTATTGATATTAAAAAATATTTTTTATTTTCTGATATTGAACTTTTAAATTTCCATTACTTTTAATTTTCAATGTCTTATTTGCTATTTAAACATTTGAAAATTTAATTACAATTAAAAAAAAACTTTTTGTGTTTGACTTTTCCGAGATTCGAACTCGGAAGTGTCTCAAATCCGTTTACCAATACCAATCATTAGTTGCTGCTATAAACAATGCAATCCACAATTCGGTTGGCACTACTGAATCTCTAATTTAGTGGCTTATTTACTTGCGAATAACGCATTTGCAGTAACCACATTGTATTATCGATAATTGTTTAAAAAACTTGAAAGATGGTACCTATTCTCTTGTATTATCACAAACGGTTGCTTTTACCGCACGTAATTACTAACCGAATTTTATTTGAAAAGTTTATTGGAAATACCATTTTTCGATAATGGGTTGTTTTTTAATTCCTTTTCCCTCTTTTAAATTTCCAGTACAGTATTTTTGCTGTATTAGTCGATTATTTGTAGTGCCAAATAAAATAGCGTCCTACCAAATAAATTTGAATGGTTTCGACCGAATTCCAATAATTTTTCAAATTTAAATTTCACTTTTTTACGATTTCGTAAAATTAAATATATACTACGAAAAGAAGATCCAAAATTTAAATATGCACCTATCGAAAACATCACTGTATACATATACTCATGAAAAAATCTCAGACAAAAGCATTAAAGTATGTTTATCACATACGAGGGCGGATCAATAATTGTGTTGGACGATCGAAGAATAAAAGTGCGTGAGATTTTTATGCCATAGGCACTTCATATGGCGTGATTATATTTTAAATGATCAGTTGGGTTTAAGAAAGCTGTCCGCAAGATGGGTGCCGCGTTTGCTCTCAATTGACCATAAACGTAATCGTGGCCAATAAGATGATGGCACTAGTTTTATGGGATGCACGCGGGATAATCCACATCGATTACCTACAAAAGGGAAAACCAATAAACGGTGAATATTATGCCAACTTATTGGACAGATTTAACGAG